>JBCNJP010010405.1:0-22460 GCA_039602395.1 Deinandra increscens subsp. villosa
CAATTTCAGGATTCGATCAACATTAGTTTCAATAATTTTTTATCCGTTCTTGCTCATTGCATATTCGTCGTTATTCTTTTGATGTTTTGATGTTTAATCTTTCGATAATTGACAATCAAAAGGAGCATGTTCATACATTTGATTATGTTTCTTATTTAACATAGACTTATGCTAAAGGCTAAAGCTTTTACAACCTATTATTCGAAACCTGAGTTACCAATTGAAAATCCATGAATAAAAAGTAAACAAAATTTGTGACATAGCTACTCAATCAAAGAACTTATCACAAACAATATATAAGAAGAATGCATGCTCAAAAAGGTAAATGATTGATGATTTTTTATTGGACACTAAAACAAGTGATCCGTAACATCTCCGTCAACTCCAACATGCACCATTTCCGTGTGTGTAGACGTTTGGATAATAATAATGTTATGCATCAATTAATTGTGGGGTCGTGGTGGTTGTTTCAAAAGTTATGGTTAAACTTACGGCGTTTTTAGTTCTCTTTTTTAAAAAAAAATATTAAAGATTTATGAACCATAGTCTAGGCATTTTCAACCTTAGTAACTAATATACAACAAGCTTGCTAAGGATTTATGCAATGTGGATTCTTTGGTAATAGGAAAGATGCAAAAATAATACATATAAAAAGATCGTTTGATATTGTAGTAAAACAAACAATAACTAACCATTAACCTTTCATTTATACATGCAAAGATTTATTGAGAACAATGTAAATCGCGGTTTGCCAAAACTCAAGATCGGGAGAAGTAGAAGGATTCATAGTGATCCTCAAAAAGACGATCAACAAATTGGCGTAAAGAATTATAGAGCAAAGCATGTGTAAACTTGTTGTAATGCATTTTATATAGGATATTCTAATGCATTTGATACATGATATTCTAACTCATGACTACGAGACATTTTTGCATATATTGCATATGAAGTATTTTGGTGGGACAATATTTGTTGTTACACATGTATAATCATATTATTCAAACTTAAAATAATAATGGTGTTGGGAATCAGAGACTCGTTTAGGTCAAAATTAAAATTTGACTTTTAATATAAAATCCTATTTTATATTTATTCATTTATCAGATATTATTACAACTAATAATATAAAGCGGAAGCGATGAGTTTCAAAACTTTTCTACTCGGGTCAGGTATTCCACACCAGTGATCCAGTTACAATACATTTAGATAAATAAATAAATAAATAAATAAATATATATATATATATATAAAAGCAACCATAGGGTGTTTAGAGATTGACCTTGGAGAGACCGAGATGAGACAATCTGAATCGACAAACGGATCCGCTAGAAATCCTTTGATTACTTGTTCAAACAACTTTGAATGACCCGAACCGATCACACTCGAGCTAGTCAAAGCACCGAGCGAGAACACACGACAATAATCGCGCGGATCACCGTACGGGACGGTGGCGGCGGTGGCAATGACGCCGACAGAGAAGGAGGGCTGGCGGAGCAGCGACTGCGGTGTGCGGTGTGACAGCGACGGCCCAACAACGGCGGTTGGTGGCGGTGACGGTGGTGGTGTCGCAGGGGTGGTCTGCGCAGGGGAGGGAACCAGAGAGATTTCACGATTAAACTTTTAGGCTTGTAATTAGGGTTGAAATCAGACCTGTATTTATAGGAATATAAGTTACAGTCTGATCCCTAAATTATTGTCTTTTTCCAAAAGAAAACATCCTAATAATAACTGTTAATACGGTTACTACCAGTTAAAGTTTATATGTTCGAAACATACCCAACATATCCAATAGATATATTAAATCAATCTCTATGTTTTAGTCAACTAATTTATCTAAAACATTTTTATCCGATAACAATTATTAACGTCTTAATAATTTTACTTATCCGATATTTAATTTATCACTATAAATTAAATCCCCATGTACGTTATAACCGAAATAACGTCTCTATTATATTCTTCATTAAATTGTTAACCGCTTTAACAATTTCATCATCGTTTAAATCTTAAACGATCACCGTTTTATTTCGCCTTATTTAATTATTTCTCCAAACAATTAAATTATAATCATTGTTTCAATAAAAAACGTTCGCCTAATATCCGTTCTGTGATCAATAATATTTAAATAATAATATTCAAATATTATAAATTGTTCGTCGACCAGATTGTAACTCTTGGACTGTACCTCTATGATTACGTTGACTAATCGATAGTCGAACATATCAAAATCCAACAAACTCCCACTTAGACGATTATCGATTAAAACTACAACGTTCGGTAGAGGTGGACACCTAGTTGTATCTGTAGAGGCTAGATTATGAGGCTTGTAATATTAAATTTGTTGGGCTGGGCTTAGAGGGTTTCATTAGTTTAGTAGACTAGTTAGTTATTGTATTAGGCTAGTTTATGATTGGGCTTGGGTTTACTATTGGGTTTATGATCCAAAAGGGGCCCAATAGTAAACCCAATGGTGGTCTATATATAGACCACTTGACCTCCTCATTGGGGGCTTGAGTTTACGATTCAGAGAGGAGGAGCCAAGGTGTTTACGATTACTGTTTTGTACCCGACAAGGTTTCTTGTGTGCAAAGATCTAGTTTTTATCGTTTGAATCATCGTATTCATTTGTTCTCTTCTACTTTCTTCTTGAATCAATCACCTACGAGGATTCCGCACTCGTTTGTGATAGAAATATCGTGTGTTTGAGAGATTTCCGGACCTACAATTGGTATCAGAGCCAAGAAACGAGTGTTTCGAGGTTCTCACGATATTGGATTCAAGCATTTTCTGGAAAAAGCTCGAGTATTTGAAGATTTGAAGGCTGTTTGAGGGTTTACGAGTGCTGCTGCTGCTGTTCATCGTGATTACGATTGGTTTCTGGGATATTTTGGGTGTTTATGACTGCTACTGGTTGAAGATCTTCATCAAAATTGTGTTTACGAGTTCAAGATCTCACTTTTATCGTGTTTACGATCCGCTGCCGTGTGTTTACGACTTTTCCTGGTCGTAATCGGAGTTTACGATTTTGTCATACCGGAAACGCAGGATCGTAATCGGAGTTTACGATCAAATTGAATCGTAATTGGTGTTTACGATTTTTTCATCGGGAACAGGTGTTTACGACTCGGATATCGTAATCGTGATATCGTAATCGTGTTTACGATACTTTGAGGCGGTTAAGTGTTTGCGATTTTGGGTTTTATCGGAAACAGGCGTTCACGATCGTAACCAGCTATTTACGATCGTAATCAAGTATTTTTTCTATCGTAATCTCAGTTTTGAACGTTTGGACGTTAGTTTTAGGTTCCCTAAGATTTCGTAATGGATTCGGTTGAAGAAAAGAATATATTTGAGGACGAAGATGCTGAGATATGCCCCAATCCTACTTGTGCTCGATTAATTCCTGGACTCAGGCAATCTGTAAAAATTTTCAGTCAGAACTGTTTGAGGTAAAATGCGAAAGGAGTTCATTCAAGGGTAGATGGCAAAAGCATGAAGAGAAGGTTAAAGCTCAGAAATTAGACATAGTGAAATATAAGAAACTTGCAACTGAGAACACTTATCTGTATGACAACGCTAAGTTAGAAATAACTGAGCTTAGTAAGCAGATAGATGACCTTAAGCATAAAAACAATGAGTTGCAGGTTAAACTTGATATGAATCAAATGAGAAGCAAAAGAATGCTTGATGCTGGAAAGGAATTGTCACATGCTGTTGTGACTGGTCAAGTTGGGAAACCCACACCTGGATTTGGGTCAGAAAAGACTGATAAGGCCTTGGCTGCAAACAACATTATTCCTCCACCAGTTCCCAGAGACATTATAGGAATACTTCTTAGTGAGGATCAAGTTGAACGAACCAAATCTGATTATAAAGAAGTTGCTCCTCCTATTGATAGTGTCTTGGTTGGAACTACACCATTGACACAAGAAGAAATTGATAATGAAGCAAATATGACTTATGGTGAAGGGAGGGTAAAGGATATATCAGACAATTATGCTGCCGAGAATACAACAGGTGTCATAATTCCAAGTCTGATAAAGCTGGGATAGTGTTGAAACCATACCCTAAAATTGAAACCCCATGCTTCAAAGTAATTGACGAAGTTAAAAGGGAAAAGGTGATCTTGACAACACGACCTGAGGGGAAGATCTTTATGACATCTGGATCAATGTTTGACCAAGAACCAGATGTAGGATATGAACTACCATCCTTCTCCTCCAAGTTCAAGGGAATAACTGATGGCATGATAAGTGAACCTAAAGTTGAGAGGCCAAAGATCACCATCAAGCATCCAAGTATGAAACCAACAGCTGGAGTGAAGAATGAAAAGCTCAAGGGAGTAGCTGTGTCTCCCATCTCTTCAGTTGGATCATGCAATTGCCGCTGTAATTGCAAGAATGATGCATCAACATCAGAAAATCCAGAGAGCTCAAAGACGATGAGGACAGGTTCTACTCAGGCTTCCAGGAACCAGCAGAAAGTCAAATCTGGAGCTGCTGACAAGGCAACGAAGCAGACACAAGGCAAACCAGCTCCATATCAGCCACCAAAGTTAAATGGGTACACGTCTGACTTCTATCTAAAGAAGCAGACTTGCTTTAATTGTGGCATCGCTGGTCATATTGCTAGAAACTGTCTTTATCGCCCCTATGAACCCTATTTTCCGAACACTCAAAGGGTTTCATCTCAGGAGTCTGTGAAGTCTAAGCCGATGATGGTGCAAAAACCTAAGGCAATGAAGACTGTTACTCCCAAGGTTAAACCCTCTGATCAACATTGGGGTGCTGCCAAAGCTGAAAGAAAATCTTTGAATCAAAACAACAGCTTTCCAAGTTACCAAAATTTCCAAAAACAGGTGAAGAAACCATTTTCAAAAGAACCAAAGCTTGAGAAACCCAAAGTTACCCCTCCCAAGGTAACTAAAACTGTTTTAAAAAATGAAGCTAAAACGAAGAAGGTTGAAATACCTAAGGTCACAACTCCAAAGGTGACTAAAACAAATGTTAAATCACCTGGAACTTGGAAACCAAAAATCAAGTCAGTTCCATCCCAACTTCCTGATTTCTCAAAGGGGATGTTCTTACAAGAGGTATCTTTCATTGATTCCTCAGGTGTACCCAGAAAAACAATGGCCTGGGTACCAATGGCTAACTAATCTCTCATTATGTGCAGGAACAGTCAAGGAGGATTATCACTAACATTTTTATTGATTAATTTATTCGTTGATAAGTGATTGTTCCAGGCACAGTTTAGGAGACGTATCTTCATGTCATGTCAAGTAATCTATAAATGGAAGGTATGTCTCATTGAGAGGTAAAAGGTCAAAATCAGCATGAAAGGTACTGTTCTTAACTTGGTTGTTTGAATGATGAGGCAACAAAGGGTCTTTTGAGTCAAACCTACTTCATTAAAGTTTTAATTGAGCAGTTGATTGATTATGTGTTTGACCTCAAATGAAATAACGCGTGCATGTCATGAAACCCAATTTTCTAAAATTTTCAAAATGAATACTTTGAAAGTTAGCTTGGCCAGATATCTTCAAAATTTTGTGTTTTGTTCTTTTAAGTGTGTTTGTGTGTTTGTGTGTTTTATTTAAAAATTAAAAAAAAAAACTGAAAAATGATGTTCACAAGATTGTGACATTAAAAATCAAAAAGCAAGGGGAAGAAATGTAAAGATGAAGAAAAAGTTGACCCCTCAAAAATAGTGTGCTTTTCAATTTTTAATTGTTTGTGTTTAATTGTTTGTGTCTTGTTTTTGAGAAGTTTAAGGGAAGTAAAATGAATGACCGGGTTGGAGATGGCTGACACGCGTAAGGCGGAAGTGAAAGGCAAGCTCCACGGTGATATGCTCGGTAAGCTCGACCTAAACTTATGACCTCCAATGAAAGTGCAGTGAACTTAAAAGATATATATGTTTAGTTTCCCATCCTAGGTTGCATGGTTTAAAAGACTGAGTCCCGACAAAAATGGGTTGAGAGTGGTAATTACCTAGTATTCACTCTCTCACACGCCATGTCTCTGCTGGCATGACTACACCACATAATAAAAAGAAAAGAAAAAGAAAAGAAAAAGAAATGAAAAAAAAATGAATGAAAAAGAAAAGAAAATGATAAATAATCACTCAGTTGGTCTTCTTTGCGTGCTTAGCGGCCGACCTGATCACCAACTGATGGTTAATGAAAATAAGTGGTAGTCATAGTCGTGGTGCATGGTTCCTCAAGTTGGGGGTTTGTGAATCCTCAATAAACTCTGAGGTTGGGTAGGTTTTGCTGTGTACGCTTGGGTGTGGGGACAATTAAACATGACGGTAATAATGTACTATATTAAGCATGACACATTCGGTTGGGATTAAACGGGTTTGAGTTTAAAGCGGACAAACATATCGGCAATCACTTGGACTAGTCGAGTAACTGAAGCTGAAAAGGGTTCCTCAGTCAGATTCATACGGTTTCATCCCTTGTAAACTTTCTCATGTTTGGTTTTTGTAAGTATTTGTTTGTTTTTATCTTTCGTGTGTGAGTCGTTAAGTTCTTTTTGGTGTGTTTTCGTCTTGGCCAGGTTGATTTGAAAAGTCAAAATATGTTTTTCAAGGGTTTTAATGCATGACAATATGCCCCCGACAGATCTTGCCAAATTTTTAGGGGAAGGAGTATGGGATAATAAGTATTATCAGAAGGGAACTCGAGGATGATACTTATTATCTAATGGAAAAGACTTCCTCCGTCAGATCTTGACAAATTTTTAGGGGAAGGAGGGAGGATAATAAGTATTATCCGAAAGACTTCCATAATACATAGTATCTGAAGGGAACTCGAAGATAATATGTATTATCTCAGGGGAAGTCCTTAGCTGAGGGGAGTTATCAGCTAAGGGGAAGTCTTTAGAGGTCTTGGGTTCATGGGAAGTTTTATAGAAAACCCGTAATCTATATTAGGGTTTTTGGTTAAAATTATGTTAATTTGAATCAACTGAACAGATGATAATTACCTCCTAACCCAAAGACCAGTCATCACATGTCTGGTGGAGTATATTTTTTCGAATGTGTGTCAGACAGGTTGATGATAGAAAGATATTGCTCCTGCTCAAGTTAAAGAACCAGCCGGACAAGACTTCCATCTGGAAAAGCAACTGTTCAGGGGAAGTTGTTGGTGTCTTTACAAGTTTTCAAAAGAGCTTCAAAGAAGATGTTCACGTGTTTAGGGGAAGCTGAAGACTTCAAGTCTCGTTGAAGAAACGATACAGAGAGCAGTCAGAGATCATGAAGTTTGAAGATCAACAATCAAGTTCTTCAAAGTTAGGAGGTTTTCAAAATTTACCCTCTAATTTTTGGAGATTCAAGACAGTTACCGAAGATTCAGCAAGAACCAGTTCTTTCAAGAAGCAAATCAATGAGAGTCCTCCATTTCATTGCTTGTTCATTTCAAGAAGTTCAAGCTGATGCTGATCAAGAGGAAGTCCCAAGTGCCCGTCATGAAACCCATTGAAGATTTCTGCGGAAAGAATCTTCATCAACATCTATGCAAGCCAGTCAAGAAGAAGATTTTCAAAGATCAAAGACATTTAATATCTCAAGCCTAGGGGAAGATTGTAGAGGCTAGATTATGAGGCTTGTAATATTAAATTTGTTGGGCTGGGCTTAGAGGGTTTCATTAGTTTAGTAGACTAGTTAGTTATTGTATTTAGGCTAGTTTATGGTTGGGCTTGGGTTTACTATTGGGTTTATGATCCAAAAGGGGCCCAATAGTAAACTCAATGGTGGTCTATATATAGACCACTTGACCTCCTCATTGGGGGCTTGAGTTTACGATTCAGAGAGGAGGAGCCAAGGTGTTTACGATTACTGTTTTGTACCCGACAAGGTTTCTTGTGTGCAAAGATCTAGTTTTTATCGTTTGAATCATCGTATTCATTTGTTCTCTTCTACTTTCTTCTTGAATCAATCACCTACGAGGATTCCGCACTCGTTTGTGATAGAAATATCGTGTGTTTGAGAGATTTCCGGACCTACAGTATCTCTCTGCGATCATTAAGGCATGACGTGATTTCTTTCGTCAACTCTTTCTCCAAACTCTTTAAGCATTTCACTGCTTCTATGGAGTTAAGCCGTGGTAACCTTATTGTACTTCCTTTCTGTTTAGAACATCAGTTGAACATAAGACATGGATTTGTAATCATTCTTATTTTTTGTCCAACCATTTTTGTTTTCGTATCAGACGCAAAGTGGATGACAAACTACCACTTAGTTTGAGTGTGGCCACACTTTTCATCGGTTTGATACTACGAAGGCGCCTGGATGTCCATCTTCTTATTTCGAGAAGTACATAATTCCTTTGACAACATAAAACTCCCACTTAGTTTCAGATTCGTTCCCAATCAAGTATCCTTATTACTCACCGTTTAAGATCCAGCGTTAGATAAGATCAAAGAACGATCCTCCACTAATGTTAGTCTCTATATGTTTCTCAGGTCTAAGGAATATGACAATCATACCATTTTCAAAACTACTTATGACTTGATCCATGAAGTTGGTTTTGAAGCGATTTACTCCAATATCATTACTCTAATGCATATATGTGAATTATAAACCTCAACCCTTTTGAGCTTTCATCTTTATGAACGATTACGAAATTCATTCCCACAAATTTCAATCGATTGTGGACCTTTAGAATACAATATTCATGGATTTCTAAAACGTACTAAACTTTAAACACAAGTCCACTATCCATGTAGCAATCAACCATTAATTCTAGATGGGTTAGTGCATGCGGCCATGTCGTTCAAAAACACTAGATACTAATTTTGAATCATCTCTAATCAACTTTCGTGTGATCGCATTCCGTCATGTAGATTGTTCTTAGAAAGATACAATCCTTATGTTGCTCAAGACATCCTTGTTTCGCTACATCAAGACATTCTTATCAGATTAACTTCTTCTGATATTGTCAGATTAACTTCTTCTGACATTCTATGCAGTTAATACGGTAAAAATTCGGAATACGGTCGAGGACCGATATACGATATATCGGTTATCTCTGTGAAATATCGGTGGGATATCGGTCATTTTAATATATACATTAAATATATATATATATATATATATAATATTAATAGTAATACGAAATGTATATTTCTTCAAAAAAGGGAAATTATCCTGTCCATATTAATCAATAATTAATAAATTATAACTTTGTCTTTGTTCAATCACGTGGAGAAGAAGATTGACAGATAGAGTATCCATGTCCAATCATGGAAAATTATCTAGTCCATGTTCAATCATGGAAAATTATCTAGTCCATGTTCAATCAGAAAAAACGTACCTGGAGAAGTTTGGTAATTAATAAATTACAACTCTGTCTCTGTTCAATAACTCTATCTATCTCTGTTCAAGCATTTGAGAAGAAGATTGACAACATTTGAGAAGAAGATTGACAGAGGAGAAGTTGGTACCCGGAGGCTGGAGGTCATCGGCCGGAGAAGTCGCAAGAGAAGCGCCGATGAAGACGGGACTCGAGAGCGAACGAAAGTCGCCTTTAGGCCTTGAGAACTTGAGAGTTGAGAGCTTAAGTGCGTAACTAACATGTAAAATAAAACCCTAAATCCCTAATTTGACTTTTTAGTTTAAAAAAAGGTTGACCGTATTTTTAGCGATATATCACTGATTTTTTGTTAAAAAAACACCGATATATCGGCAAAAATGGCCGATATTATCGCTACCGATATTTTGGACTGATATTTTGGACCGATATTTTGGCTATGTCCGATAACCAATATCCCACCGATATCCCGGTGGGATATCGGCCGTATTAACTGCCCAGCTGACATTTGTGATTATGCATCACATCCATCATGTAACCTTGTCTTTCTCAGTCTCGATTCGCATACCAAACACTTGGTATTCTCTTATGATAGTGATGTACCTGGATGAATTACTAAATCCATTATTTATTTTGTTTCTCAGCAATTATACTGACAATCTTCAGCAACAGAGTCACATATGAACTCTCGATTAATTACTGATCTCCAACTTCTACTTATCTTGAGAATCTCATCTCACATATAAAAAAATGTTTTTAACCGACCAAAATCTCAAGGGATTGTTCCCATGACTTTATGTACTCTCAAAACACCATTATGATAATTTATCTGAATTTGCCTAGACGTGCTAATATCTGAATATCCATCTCGGTATATGAATATGTAAGATGGTTCATAGCGATCACTCTGTCCTCTCTCTTGCTTTATATAATTATGGATTTCTCCTCAATTGTATCTTATTCATGACATACCGTTTTACGGATCTTATGTAAGATCATCCTCTTCAAAGTTCATAATTCTTTCCTGACCTTGATATCTCATATCAACATTATTTCGTTATAAACTCATGGATCTGTTTTAGATCTCATCTTACAATTCGAGGATGTGTGATGATTAAGCATCCTATACCTTCAAACATTCACTGTTGTCTAGTCTAAGATTCTGATGTGTCATAAACCCCTTTTATGACGTCATCTATCTTTATCCAAATCTGTGCCTGAACTCCCACTTGTCTCAACATCCTTTGAACGGTTAAGAGACAATCTCTTGTCTAAGTGTAATTTTGTCTATTCAGTTCACATCCCACATCCAGCACCTTCAAAGATCTTCTATCTTTAATCATAAGATTATTACCTTATGAAATATCTGCAAACGTGTTGCTGGATCTAGAAATTATACAACTTCTTGTTAGTTTATGTGATGTTTCAGGCTTTTCTAAGATCCAGTCTAATCTTATGGAGTGATGAGTGTGAATCCTGGATTTACTTGTATACTTTTATCATCAGTTAAGCTTCTGCAAGTTATTTCTTCTTTACTAAAACTTCCTTTTAGCCATTTAAGAAGATTCATCTAATGACTCGTCCAGTATTCAAGTTGAGACATTTTTCTAATCACATCGGAATGTGTCTCATTTGACGACTGATCGTATATTCAACTTAATTCATAAGAATCTTGCTATTCTTCGATGTCTCTTAAAGAGGTCAATTAAGTTATATATTTACACTATTGTCTTTACTTTGCTGCATCTTCATGCATGTTTTAACGAATTTGTTTTTTTAATACATTTCATTGTTAGTTAGTCATATTCAAAATATGTTTGCACACTTAGTAATTTCCTTCTAAAATAATTCCTCGGAAAATCTTTATCGTGCTAACACTTGTTTTAGGATGACAAACTTTTAATATCTTGAACCTCCTTCATGCATAAAAGACTATATATATATATATATATATATATATATATATATATATATATATATTCGTAACTTGTGAGGATATCTATCTCATATATTTGGTTATCGCATTAAACATATATCAAATAGCAGAAATAATAAAATCTCAAACCATGTTGTAAATATTTGCAAAACAAAAGTATAACCAAACGATGACTGTTAAAACAAAATAAATTGTTTTAATGAAGAAATAAACTATCTTTTATCTCTTCAGCTACTGTCGACTTCTCAAGTCACCTCAGTCTTCTCCGTTTTCCTCATCGTCACTGAATTCCACATCTTGCAAATAAAAAAATATGAACACACATATTGTTAGTGTCTATACACTTGGTGATTTCAAGATAGGACATTGCTAAAACGAATATTACCTCATAAACACTTTGTGAGGCATCTGATCTGATCAGTCTGAGAACTTTTCCCCAGCATAGCAGGTGGCCCGGCTTGCCGCAAATATAGCAAGCATCATCTTCAAAGATTCGGACTCTCTTCGTGCCTTGATTAGGGTTCTCGATCACAGATTTATTAACTGATTTGAGCTTCTTTTCTTCAGCTATGAGTAACTCTTCAGAGCTGTCGTCGATCCATCAAAACCACTTTTGATGCATTTCCTTACGAAGGTGTCATACTCGCTCGGTAGGGATGTCAAAGTCATATTTTGGGCAATAACCGAATGTACAAGGAATCCCAGTATCTCAAGTCTGTTAAAATATCTCATCATCTGATCAACATGATCTGCAACACTATGTTTGAACTTCATTGGCTTAGTTATCATCTCTAGTGATTTCGAAACCCCAGACCTGACTTGACTGAAATTAGCTCCCAACTTTTGGATCATGTCATAAGCAGATGCTTGTTTGAAGTATATATCGAAATCACTGTATATATAACTCGTTACTCATACTCGAGAGAATTAGATATGCAACTCTCTGCGAGTCCTCATGATGTTTTTGCAAGTCAGTTATAGTAGTGTCGGTTGGTATAACCTTTGGAATTGGTCTGTCTACAACATATAACATCTTTTCCTTCTCGAGGACGTTATTAAGTTTTGGTACCATGTTGTGTAGTTCTTGCCATTCAGTTTGTTCATGTACATGATGTGTAGGTAAGGATATTTGGCAAAATAAATGTGGTACATCTTTAAAAGGGAAACAATATTTTAGTATTTCATGTTACTAAATAACCTAATTAAATATACAGACCCAATGACATTGTTTCAATTAGGATAGAGATCCTATTTCATAAATGCAAGTGATTGGCTTAAAACTATTCATTTGTACTTATTACGTAGGTGGGTAGGATTACCGAATGCCTCTCACACAACTCTCTGGTTTGGGGTTATGACGCATTATGAACTTGCAATTCCAATTTATATCTTTTATTAAAACTTTAACTTTAGACAATGACCCCATTTCACAACTACAGAGGTGATTGGCTTAGCACTATTCACTCCTGCATTTGCTACGTAGGTGGGTAACCTTTTACGATTGTGTCCTCTACACAACTCTCAGATTTACGCGACATGATTTGTCAATTTGTACGTTTACCCCAACTATGCCCACTTGTCATGCTACAAGCGATCTCATCCCTAAATAAGAAACGCGTTTCACCGGCCTATGTTACACAGGAATCGCGGCTCGACCTCGTACTGAAATCGTAGGCCCAATGCAGGGTAAGCACTAACAAAGAGGGTTCGGTTAGATCAGTTCGAGTGTTTCAAATGTAGGATGGCATTAAATATCATTTGAATTGGGATTTGCTTTTATATTATGAAAATATAATGGACGACATATTTGCATAAAAAATAGGCCGTGCATGTTTGTAAAATAATATTTTACTTATTCGCGATAAATCCTGAAAACTCCTTTTTGTTTCACGATGTGATCGGTTTTAGATAACCTAATTAATAAAACTAGATCGGTAGTTTATCGCGAATACTCTTTTTTAAAATCAACAAAACTCTTTGTCAACTTTATGGTTTTTATTATTTCTATTTGAAAAATTAAAACCAATTCCATAATAACGACTTATTATAGTATGTCTTTTGAATTAAAACATCTTTTACTTATTAACGTTTATTTAAAGATTGCGTCATCCAGTTTGGCTAAAAGTATTATTCTAAATAATCAGTCAACCACAACACATTGAATCGAGCCATTTATGATCGTATGTCTAGTTTCGCTCGAGCCAACGAGCGATACTAAACTAGGTCTATGAGAGACAAGCAACCATAGTTCTGGCCCTATTTCTCGATTTTCTCGATCCTTGCAAAACGTCTAATAGTATCCTTTAACCACCATTTTGGATCATAATAGTCCTCAACTTGGTTGTTCTTCCATGATACAGATCTTGATGTAAATAGATTTACATTTTACAAATAAAATAAAACCTAACTATCACATCGCGGGTCCACAATTACCTGAAAAAATATATCAACACACGAAAATAACCATGATAAAAAATCAATCAAAACCGTAAACAATCATAAACGCAATAATCATAATAAAATAATTATGAAGTCGATGGATCGATCCACGCAATCACAAACGTAAAGACGTAATTTTATATGTCGTGACAATCAGACATATATAAAATTCAAGATCATAATTCCAATATTATTTGAATCATCGTAAAAGTGGCTCTGATACAATTGTTGGGAATCAGCGACTCGTTTAGGTCAAAATTAAAATTTTGACTTTTAATATAAAATCTTATTTTATACTATTCATTTATCAGATACTATTACAACTAATAATATAAAGCGGAAGCGATGAGTTTCAAAACTTTTTTCTACTCGAGTCAGGTATTCCACACCAGTGATCCAATTACAATAGATTCATATATATATATATATATATATATATATATATATATATATATATATTATATATATAAACAACCATAGGGTGTTTAGAGATTGACCTTGACGAGACAGACATGAGGCAATATGAATCGGCAAACGGATCCGCTAGAAATCCTTTGATCACTTGTTCAAACAACTTTGAATGACCCGAACCAATCACACTCGAGCAATTCAAATCACCGAGCGAGAACACATGACAATAATCGCGCGGGTCACTGTACGAGGCGGCGGCGACGCTAGAGAAAGAGCGGAGACCGGTAGAGCGGCTGCGGCGTGACGGCGGCGGTCGGTGGCGGCAACAGTCCGATCGCGGATGGTGATGGCGGCGGACTGGTGGTGGACGGCGGCGGCCGTCCGGCGGTGTCCGGCGACGGTGGTGGTGTCGCAGGGGTGGTCTGCGCAGGGGAGGAAACCAGAGAGATTTCAGGGTTAAACTTTTAGGTTTCTGATTATGTATAATTAGGGTTGAAATCATACATGTATTTATGGGAATATAAGTTACAGTCTGATCCATAAATTACTGTCTTTTTCTCAAAGAAAACATCCTAATAATGACTGTTAATACAGTTATTACCAGTTAAAGTTTATATGTTCGAAACATACATAATATATCTAATAGATATATATTAAATCAATCTCTATGTTTTAGTCAACTAATTTATCTAAAACATTTTTATCCGGATCACAATTATTAACGTCTTAATAATTTTACTTTATCCGATATTTAATTTATCACTATAAATTAAATCCCCATGTACGTTATAACCGAAATAACGTCTATATTATTTTCTTCATTAAATTGTTAACTGCTTTAACAATTTCATCATCGTTTACATCTTAAACGATCACCGTTTTATTTCGCATTAATTAATTATTTCTCCAAACAATTAAATTATAATCATTGTTTCGATAAACAACGATTCGCCTAATATCCGTTCTGTGATCAACAATATTTAAGTATATAATATTCAAATATTATAAATTGTTCGTCGACCAGATTGTAACTCTTGGAACGTATCTCTATGATTACGTTTACTAATCGATAGTCGGACATATCAATATCCAACAAATGGTAGTGGAATTATTAATCTCAAATGTTGTATAAGTATTTGGATATTTTTGAATTATAAGTGTAACTTTCACTTTTTATTATTATATGTAATTTCTGTTATATATCTTTGTTATAATTTTTATATAGTTTTTTATCCCCGTGTGTTACACGGGTGACTTTTAAAAAAAAACTATAAATACAATCATAATCTACGACAATTATGTATTTTTATATCTTTAGTAATTAAATAATTGGTTATTAAATAATTCATAATGCAATAAATAAAAAATTAGAAATACAAATCACTTCCATAATTAGGAGAATTGGCGGGAAAAATTGTTGAGGATGAATGTGGTGGTGCCACATGGCAAATTGTGATACGAAAAACTTTTCTTTTATTATATATATAGATAGATAGATAGATAGATAGATAGATAGATAGATAGATAGATAGATAGATATAGATATATATATATATATATATATATATATATATATATTAAAAGTTAATTATAATGTTTATTAAAAAAAGATAGAAAACAATTTAAAAAGTAAGTTATTAAAAAATTCGAGATAACATTCGTAGCTAAATCGATAGCAAAAACCTTTAGAGATCTATAGCTAAATTACTAGCAAAAATTTAAGGAAAACTAATAGCAAAATCTAGATGAATTCCATATCAGAAACAACAGAAATTTCTAAGCAAAACTCGTAGCTAAAGTTGTATAGTTCATAGTTGTATAAAAGTCTTAGAGCATTCAAAACCCAATCTTCACTTATATCTTAGTTTCCAAACTTATAGAGATTTTTTCATAAATCTCCATCTTCATCTCTATTTTCAAAATATAGATGTTTATTTTTTTTATTTTAATAAAACTATATATATGGAGAAGCATATTCAAATCTCTACCTTCATCTTCAAAATATAAAGCATTAATATTTGTATTTTAAAATTTTTAGTTTGTATCTTAAGAATTGAGAAACTGAATAAAACTATAAAAATCAGGGTCGGAGCTGAGGATTTAGAGGCGCCCTGTTCGAGCTAAAAAAATGGCCCCCATTCAAAAAAAAATTGCAAATAGAAAAAGTTTTTAGATAAGGAAAAAATTAAGTTACAGCAATAAACGTAAGAAAATTATAGTTCTAAAATGACATTCTAACTAGTTAACTGATAAATCGTGCAAATCTCCTATCACTTTTAATAACAAAGTGATTGTTCAAGTCTTTATTGTCCACATCCTCTAATATTTCGTTCTTGATAGCTATATTAATTTTTAAAAAGAAATATATATTTTAAAAAATATGGGTCCCAAAAATGATGGACTTTGTTCCGTCGCACCTTTCTCACATGCCCAACGCCAACCTGATAAAAATAATAGAGAATAGAGATGGAGTATGACACGTGGAAGGTTGAATTGAATATTAATATAAACTTAAAGAATAATGATTTTTTTAGAGATAGAAATAGAAAATGAGCTATGAATTATGAATGCTCTTAGAGAGTCCGCATAAAACATATCCATAGAAAATTTCTTAACTAGAATTGCGTCATCCTTTACTGTAGCCCAAACACTTGCACAAATATATTCTGAAGCAAACCAAATTAGCCACGCGAGATTTGTACTAGCAGACCAAATCTGTAGAAAAGTGGATGTTAGTTACGGGTTTAATCGTAGCAAATAACTGACTTATTTTTTTAGTTGTTAATATTTTGACAGTCATACTTAATACAAATACTTATTTATTATTGTATGTAGTGAATCATTTTTACGACATTCGCATACCTTTTTTCACATTATCTTTGCTAATTAAATGGATTATATTAGGTCTTTTATATTGGTATGGTTGTGTAATGGAAAAAGTGGTGTCATGGAGGATGAAACATAGACACTTCACTAATAGTGATAAATGTGTGTAACAAGTGGGTCGACCCGCGCTTCGCCGCGGAGCCAAACCGTTTTAGAAAGTCGGTTAGTGAATCCCTGTACAAAATGGGGAAACAAATTTGTGTAAATAATGATTAAATTACATTCATAAATATAAACCCAAACCGTGACCTGTAAGGACATCCATTACAAACGCTAATGGGTTGGGTTTGACTGGCTACGTACTCATCCCTAACAAAACCATAATGCATCAATAGCTTCATATTTAAAAAAAACCGTGTCAATATGAGAAGCACCTTTGCTCAAAAGCAAGCCCTTACCAACAGAACTACACAGCCTGCAGCCACATGCACACACAAAAAAAAAGATAATCATAACTAAAGATTTAACAAATAACTAACATACAACAGTTAATTGTTTTTCAAGGCCTTATTTCTTTCAAGTCAATACATGATTGGTAAACGGTAATATGATGCTCTTAATTAATACTGACAAACACAAATACACAACATATGTTGTCACATAAAAATAAAGGTGTTCCTAAAATAAACTCGCATATCAGTAGCTTTATTCAAGGTTGTTTTACAATTTTCAAATTCAATACCAAAGTGAACCTTACAAATTTATAATTTATAAAACCAAGATTAAAGGCATACCGCACATGAATTACCAACATTGAAGATGAATAACATATCATTTCCTATGAGCATAGCAGTTGCACCAGATTCATCGTCATCCCTGCTCATCTCCAACCTTTAAAAAATGAAATAGCATTTAAACCTTTAATACAATAATACAGACAATGAAATCTTATGTAAAATACATACTACTTTGACAATTGTTCGAGACAATTGGCCTTGCAGCACAATAAAGATCACCTCTAAAGAAAGCCTTAAAACATAATCACTTTATCAGTAAACACATTTTAGTCGCTGGATTAGGATCGAATCATGTGTGGAACGTGACGAATCATTTATCAAAGAACTAAAAGGGAGTTTATATAAAAGGAACTTAAATATTATAAGAAAATGAAAAAGAGCATACCGTATTCATTGGAGTGAATGCTCTACCTGTAAATTCATAGAAAGAGGATTAACCAGAGATTAATTAGAATTTCAGTTATCAACCTACAAACCTCAAATATCAAACACAAATTAATTAAAAACAATTTAATAAATAAAAAAGCGAAACTGTAATAGGGATTGGCTCAGATCTTTGATAGATCACATCATCACCAATTTGATACTAAAATTGTGGAAAACTGGAACTTTAGGCTCAGATCAAAGATGTAGTCAATCATAGCCCTGATAAAGGCTCAAACTAAACATTCGGATGCAGGTACGTCTGCGATAAACGTAGTTTATCGCCTCGCCGTAACCACCACCTCAAATGTAGATCTTTAAACATTATCATAGCCTAAATCTGGACAACAAAATCCAACCATAATCTGTAACAGTCGCCAAGTATATCACAACCAAAGCCAAAATTAAACAGAATAGGCATGTTATACCATGTCAGAAATCGGTCTTTAACTACGCCAAGTATATCACAGCAAAAACCCTTCATCAGAATCGTTCAGTCAAAGCCGGCGGCCAAGGAATCATGTCTAAATCGGTCTCTAACTATGATTAGAAAAACATAAGAGTCATACCGATTAGAATACCATGAGAGAGAGAGAGAGAGAGAGAGAGAGAGATTGAGCAAAACATACAGATCTGCAATGAGACCTGACCACGACCATAAATCGGTTCTCAACTCCGATCGGTCCTCAACTCCGATTAGAAAAAGCCATTAAACGCAGGCAACCACCCAAAAAAAAAATCAAACAAAGCGGCTAGACACAGGTCTTAAAACCACCAAAAAGATCAGTGTCGGAAACGGACCATCTGGCATGAACCGACCATCGGAGCAATAAATCAAACCCCAAAACTCAGTTTGTACACAAAAGACCATCAAAAACCACCATAGAAAGTAGCAGCCAAGCAAATCGAGGGCAAACCAACATCAAAACTGTGTCGCAAAGGGAGCGACTGCTCAAACGACCACCCCATCAACATCGATACACTACCATCGCACCGATGTCGTCAATGGCGGCACGACGGTGACACCAAGCCGTTAAGAGCGACGGCGTCACCAAGCCGTTAAGAGCGCCGGAGACGACATACCAGCGGGCAACATGAACACGACGACGTCACTAAGCCGTTAAGAGGGCCGACGACGACATACCGGCGGGCACCACGAACACGACGGCTCATAAACCCTAACGGGAAAACAAAAAGCTGGAGAGAACCCAACGATTTTTTTTAGAGAGAGAGTGTGTGAGGGAGTAGAAGACCGTGAGTCTAAAAGCTAAAGTGGGTGGACAGCTGTGTGGTAGAGAAATTGGATGAAGAGCAACCTTACGGCAGGTCGGCAAGTCACCATACCATTCAGTCAAGGTTTGCCATTCTCCTCACGTTACCTGCTTCTTTAATATATATCAGATATATATATATATATATATATATATATATATATATATATATATATATATATATATAAGACATCAAGATTTTGGTGGGTCCCAGAGAGGAAAAAGAGAACCTTAGTGGTCCACACACCATTTATTTTGGTTCATTTTTTCTTTCCTTTGATTTTCCTTTTATAAACCATTGTACAATGAGCATAAAATGTTGTAAGTTAGGCTAATTAGGAGGGTGCAAAAATAGCTTGTACACAATGCATAAGTGGTTGTACAATGGATGATTTGGAGGGTTGTACTCTTTGTTTTGGAAGTTGTACAATAGGTTGTAATATGTATATATAGGGGGATTGGTTACTGACAATGTGATAAATGGTTGTGTGAATGTGAGGTTTATTGTAAAAGAGGAGATGAGGTGTTATTATTTGATTGGAGAAAAAAACCATCTTTACCTCACTCACAAACAAGTCATAATGTCCCCTTCTTCACGCCGATAGAAGCGGTGTTGACTGTTGAGGGTTTTGTGATGGGTTCATGATGACTATCATGTAGAAACCTAGTAGTGTTGGGAATATATTTAGGTAAACAAATACACACTAATAGATTTTTTTTTTCATTTTTAACTTTTACTTTCAATCTTAGCGAATTAAGCATACGAGTTCGTGTAAACTCAATAGTTTAAGCAATTTGATTGTTACACACTTTTTTAAGTTCCGTATATTTTATGTATGGTTATAACAATACAACAATTTTGTGCCCGTATTATCCTCACAACAACACCTTTATTAGTATTTTTTTTAATTTTTTGTAATTTATCATTTTCAACGTTCTATTGGTTTTAATTTTGTAATTTATCAAATTGTGTGTAGTTTTATATTTAACCAAAGTTCTAATTTTAACGTTTTACATTGTCTTTTTCCATTTTTGTTTTCTTTACGTTTCGTTTAACAATACAACATTTTTATACTCGTGTGATACACGCAGGGGTAGTAAAATTCTAATCCTAATAAAGCACTAATATGGTTGTCACATGTCTTCATTTTGAAAGGTCCATATCACCACCGCCACATGTCAAACTCACAATCAATTACAAATTTAGTAAATCAACAATCAAGACTAATTACCAATTTTATTCAAATTAAACTTTTATTTCAAAAAAATTGACAAAATTAATATAGATTTGATAAAGTTAGTAAATAATTTGAGTGTTTGTAAAAAAATTAATCAACAATTTGTTCAAACATAATAATTTCTTTAATATATTACATTATCATTTACTGTTTTATAAGAATTTTACGTTAATCATAATTTTCAATTCTCTTAATCATTTTTTTTATTTTGTTAATATTATGAACCTAAATTCAGTCCGTGTAATACACGGGTTACTAACCTAATATAGTATATGTTAAAATCTAAATTCATGAAATCGTTGTCTCGTGACACGTAGACCGGGAGCGGAAGCGGATCGAACCGCCGAGGAATGACAAATATTGGAATCGAGAACCATACTGTTTATAGCGGGTCATTTTGGAATTAGGCCGGTCCGGTAACACGGGTTTGAGTGTCCGGATTGGTTATGAACATGGGCTGCAAAAAATTTGGACCAGTGGGCTGCATAAATAATCGCTGCAAATGTTTTATGTAACACCGCGTGATTTACACGGTGTAAATTTTACACATGCACCATTTGCATACCATGAATATTATTTTATTTATTTATTTATTTATTCATATTCCATATATTCCACAGTAGTGGGAGACTATCCTTTATAGAATCTACATAAATGTTTCAAAACTAACAAAATCATGTATGTATTAATATCTATAATAATTTAGAAATATGTGGAGGAAATACAAGAAAGAGTGTTGTAATGAATACATAATCAATGACTCTAAATAACTCAAAAATTTTTCTAATAATAAGGTATTATGGTGACGTTATATCCGATAACAGCGTTAACTTGATCTATCGAGTGTGTTTTTGCAAGAGCAAAACCACGAGCAAGCCTGAAAACTCCGGTACCTCCCACAACCGGCATCTCTCTAACTTCATTCATCACAGGGTTCCGCCCCACGATGCTAAGAGAACTACCATTGTAGATTCCAGAAACAAAATTGTAGGTAAGCGTCATGAGGAGGCTCAGTTCATTTTCCTGGGATGCCATCACATAGATCCCCTGGGCTCGACCAATTAGGGTCGAGTTAGCATCAGGAGTCGCGGTGAGAGAGTTATCCATGACAAAGATGGACCCGAACCCAAACATGGCTCCCATGTTAGCACCAGTGGAATTTATGGGTTCACCCGCAACACGAACAGCAGAGGGGTTGGATCCACCTGGAGTGTCGTGCATGTAAAATTGGATATGGGTTGCGTTGCGCTTTCTGGCCTCTGACATGGAGGCCATAAAAACGACAACGAAGACTAAATAGAGTAATGTTTTTGTGTAAGGCATGTGTGCAAATGATCTTCAAATAAACAACTACTTCCTTTGGTTTATTTTGTGATATGAATGTTTGATATAACTTGCTTCCACACTTAGTTGTATATTTATACTACTTCTTGTGGCGTGGAATTTGGGTTAGGTCTGATACGTGTGGTGTCAATTGGTCAAAGTCAAATGCTAAATTTGAAAAAAAAAGTGTAGCGATCTTAATCAAAAGATGGAACCACATAGAGGGTTCTAGACATATATTGGTGAAACGAAGACTAAAAGATAGACTTATGAAGTTTTGTTTTGAATATGGAAGCTTGTGGCTTAATTTTAAACGAGTTTAAACGAAGATTGACTTAATTTCAAAAAGGTGCAAACCCATCATGAAGTCATTCTAACCAGATGTTGGATGCGTTTGAAGTGGCCCTGCTCGTTGTGCTTGTTTTTTTGCCATTTTTTTTACGTATGAATATGTTTTCAACGTGGTATATGTAAGTA
>JBCNJP010010406.1:0-22452 GCA_039602395.1 Deinandra increscens subsp. villosa
TATGATTTCTGTAAGACGTATTGATTGCATGTTCTTTTCATAAACCCTAATCTGTGTATTCATGTTGATTCATGTTATATGCCTAAGTCCCACTATTAATTGAATTCAATTAGTTCATTCGAAACGATAGCTTGTGAATAGATCTATTTGGGCTGACGACCCTGCCCCGACTTGGTCGCTCCAGTCCTGACTCCACAAAAATAGTCAAGGGGTACATTAGTCATTCTGGTCATTCGGTGTACATGGGGTTGGACACCAGGAGTGGGTAAACAGTTAGTTTTGAATTCAAGGTTCATGCTTGATCTTTACAACATCAGAGTCAACAAATATAATATCATGACGGCCAAACATTTCAAACATTGTTTCAAACACTGATTCAAACATTGTTCAAACATTTTCATGTGTCATCAAACCTGTGAACTCACCAACAATTCTGTTGACTTTTTAAATTTCTTGAATTCTCAGGTGATTAAGGATGCAATTCAATGTCTTTCTGCATAGATCCTGCTTGTCTCATATCATGGTCTGCCTGCTGCATGTTCATTCATTCTTTTGGAGATTTAGTCACATTACACCTTAGGGTTGTCACGATTTAAAATCCCATAATATCGTCTTTCGAAACTTAACATGTAATTCCACAACTATTTTCCGCTGCCACTGTTTTAAATATTTAAATAAATGTTTAAGACTTAATTTTTTGAAAGACAAATGACTTTTCAAAACGTTCACTTAGATGTCAATCATTCATAACCATGACCATGATGCCAAATCAGTACATGCCCACATTCAGTGATTCTCGGGGTGTGACAATTATTCACACTATGTTAAAATTGAAAAGAAAAAAAAAAGAATTATAAACATGTAGCATTATGTCTCATTACAACGATAAATCAAAAATAACATTTTGTACATCAAGTTATCTTAACTTGTAGTCCTCCCAAAACCTGCAACGAATGATGTCCATTATAAAACCACGAAGTGTTAATTAACCGTCACTATCAGAAACAACAGCAACAATAGTTAGCAGTTTAAAGCATTCTGATATGTACATAAATTTTAAAAAATAAAGCAATCTATATGAACACACAATAAAACTTAAAAAAAAAAAAACTTGCCTATTTTTCAAAACTTCTGATTCTATAAGGAACCTCAACTTATGATTATGCAATAACCTACCACACACAGAGAAACCCAAAATGAATTTCAGGTTATACCTAATAAACTGGAACCAAAAATTACAATGACCGCTTACATAACGTTGTCTTGTACCTATCATTCAAAGAGTTATATGAACTTGGTACCTAGAAGTTCAACTCCTACCTCATGATATTTTTGGCACCTCTAAGACCTCCTAAAAAGTCAACTTTGTCAAAAGAATGCAGATTAGCATAATCGTCCACCATGTTGTAAATATCATTACTTTAACATTCATACATACTTTAAATATGATTACTTAAGTGATAAGAATCGTCATATCCCAACTGAAACCAAAAATTACAATGACCGCTTACATAACGTTGTCTTGTACCTATCATTCAAAGAGTTATATGAACTTGTTACCTAGAAGTTCAACTCCTACCTCATGATATTTTTGGCACCTCTAAGACCTCCTAAAAAGTTAACTTTGTCATAAGAATGCAGATTAGCATAATCGTCCATCATGTTGTAAATATCATACATTCATACATACTTTAAATATGATTACTTAAGTGATAAGATTCATCATATCCCAACTGAATGGTTATTCATGAATATAAACCCTCGGTTCATTGTTTAACCCCTTGACCTGTTAGAAAACTCATAATTTAATAAATAATTTATTTTCAATGGTTTAAACATAGCAGCATGAACATATTTTACCTACTTAAACCAACCTTAATGAAACAAACTCATCCAGACTTCATTTTGTCATTTTGAGGCCAAAATGGCATAAAACACCATTTTCAACAAATCACTAATTTTTCATCTTCAAGTTACTTTGTATCAAAACTCATTTCATTCGGATCAAATAATAGACAATTCATGCAAATTAGACAATTCATCAAACAACATATGTGCAAGACTAAGTAAGCTTTTTTAAAAGAACATAAATTACAACAATTCAATATAAATTGAATCCATTGACCAAAACCAACTTCAAACACAAAATAGAATTACACAAAAGAATAGAAAGTTGAGGGTTCGGTCAAAACTTGTAGTGCTATAGAAATTGAATCAATTGACAATAACCAACATGAAAGTAGACCTAGAAAAGTCAACCTGGAGTGATTCCCTGAAAAAAATTCCATTAGGGCTCTAAAAAATAACAAACAAAAACCGAAAATTAAGGGGTAACATTTTATCTTTAGATACAGAAACCATGTGCGTGTAAAGAAAGTTCCAGTGGTAAGATGTATTCAATAAGTTAACCAACTTCTTTCAGATCTAGGTTTTAAATTTCGTAGAAATCAAGAGGGAATTAAAAGGACATCACAATACCTTTTGATTAATTGTGGGAGACTTATGCTTGATTTCTGATGGAATGATTTTAGGTCTCTCCTCTTTTAGGGTTGTGTAAATCAAAGGACGATTTACGAAAACGAAATCGAAATCGAACGTATGAAATAGATAGGTTTTCAGATCCATCAGATATAAAAATGATGATGAAATCCGAACAAAATAGTCAAAAAAGACTGCGTTAAATCAGGTTTCGGTATAGGATTTGCGATCTTGAAGGATATATAACTTACCTGGAATCGATCTAAGTGGAACGATGATACTCAAGCAGCAATTCTTCATTGATGATTCGAATGATCGGAGGAGAGGAACCGAGGAGACGAATCGCCAAGGGAAAATATTTATTGGCGAATGAACTGAATAAACCCAATTAGGGTTTTTAGATTAAGAGAAGCGAAGAATGGGCCGGGTATTGTGAACATATCCGCGATTTTCTAAAGGGTTTTTAATTGGGTGGGAAAATCCTAATAAGGATTGTTGTGGTGATGCCACGTAGTCATTAATCTATTCATATATATATTATATAGATAGATAGATACATATGGCTAAGGAGTCTAGAAAATAAATTTAGTGTGCCATGAAAAGCTTTATAATATTGTTATTTCTGGTAAAGTTGCTTGGTGCTTACAACTGATGAAAGAAATGCTTTTTATAGGCAAACAACTATGCTATACAATGATCTAGACAAACTAAATCCAAGGTAGGGGATTAAAGAAACAAACAAAACTAAAAAAGGAGATGCTATATATATATATATATATATAAGGAGAAGATCATTTGAGAACCAATTGAGTTTGAGAACTAAAAGAACTAATCTCAGCCACTAGTTTATATATATGGAAAACCCCCCCATGAATTATAGTGGTCCCCACCTGAAATTAGTGGTTAAGATCTAGTCTTCAAAAGTTCTCAAAATTAAAAGTTCTAATTTGAACATAACCCTATATATATATATATATATGGGGTTATGTTCAAATTAGAACTTTTAATTTTGAGAACTTTTGAAGACTAAATCTTAACAACTAATTTCAGGTGGGGACCACTATAATTCACGAGGAGGGGGGGGGTTTCCATTTATATATATATAAACTAGTGGCTTAGATAGGTTCTCAAAAGTTCTCAAAATCAATTAGTTCTCAAATGATCATCTCCATATATATATATATATATATATATATATATATATATATATATATATATATATATATATATATATATATAACGATCCTATGAAAACAACTTTTATTGCAAAAACACGAAAACAAATATTAAAACCTCTATAACTTTTTCATACGTTAATATTTTTTTAAAAAAGTTGCACAAAAATCCTTAGAATTATGTTATCTTTAGTCCTGAAAAAAAAAACATAATAAGTTTTTTTTAATTATTGCACATGTGCAATAATTTTTTATTTTATTATTGCACATGTGCAATAATATTAAAACCTCTATAACTTTTTCATATGTTAATTTTTTTATAAAAAATTACACCATAAATCTTATAATTCTATTATCTTTAATTCTGGAGAAAATTAAAAAAAAAATCATCTTTTTTTTTTATTTTTTAATTATCGCACATGTGCAATAAAAATATATTATTGCACATGTGCAATAATATCAAAACCTCTAACTTTTTATACGTTAATATTTTTGATAAAAAATTGCACCATAAATCTTATAATTCTGTTATAATTCTAGATTTTTTTAAAAAAATTAACGTTTTTTTAATATTGCACATGTGTAATATAGTTAATACTTATTATTGCACATGTGAAATAATAAAAAACTCACGAAATTTTAATTGTTTAATTTTTTTAATATTGCACATGATTTTAAGACTTTTGGTGCAAATTTAAAAAAAAAATATTAATGTATGAAGAAGTTATAAGGGTTTTAATATTTGTTTTCGTGTTTTCGTAATAACATCATGTTTTTATTTGATCCTTCCCCTATATATATATATATATCAAAAACTACTATATATATATATATATATATATATATATATATATATATATATATATAGTAGTTTTTGATATTCATGCGACCCACGGGCGGATTTAAAAAAAATGAATCCAAAATTTAACATATTATAATAAATGTAATTCGATAATTGAAATTAAAGAAAAAAATTAACATTCAACAATATAAAAAAGTTACATATTTGAAAATACAGACTTATAAACAACATTTGATATTTTGTTGTCATTTTTCCGTCTTCATCTAATATGAGAAGTTTTAGTCTATCCATGCTCTTAACCCTTGACAATGCAATGTAAAGCTGACCATGACTAAAACATAGATTCTTTAAATAAAGTCCAACTCTTGAAATGACTGACCTTGGCTTTTCTTAACTGACATTCCTAAACATACCGCAATTGGAAATTGTCTTCTATTGAATTTATATGATATTTTTTATCTGAAGGAGACATCGAAATTCTTGGAATAAACGTACGAAAACCTGTCACACCCCCAAAAATCAACGCGCGGAATACCACCGCATGGAGCGTGACAAACCAGGATTGCCGTCCATTAGTTACACCAAACGACCAATAATTAATAAAAAGGTTTTATATTTCATTAAAATATAATTACAGAGTTCTACAAATGCGAAAGCGTGAACACAATTAAAGTATTTATGTAAAACATCATCCCCAATGTGACGTGGCTTGTTTAAAGACACTAAAAGTGTTTCAAAGTCTCATGCATGCGTACTCGTGATACTCGAACATCGGCAACCTGAGAAATAACATGCTAAAAAGTGTCAACCCAAAGGCTGGTGAGTTCACAGGTTTATCAGTTCAAAAATAGTTCAAGTTAATGTAGATTGACTATTCAACAACAGTCCCAGTTCAGTGTAAAACAACTGTTCACCGACACTTCAAGTTTAAGGTCAAGGTTAACTGTTCAACAGCAGTTTAAGTCCAGTTTAAAATCTAGATAATATATCAATAGCTAGCTAGGTTATTTTCAAGAAATCACTGCACGTTTGACTAGATAAACTAGCTATCCAGTTACTGAAGCTCGACAAGTTCAATTGTGCCTCGTTAAGACTAAAAAGTATATTACACCCGTTCGATATCCGATCGTGTCAGCGTGACTGACCCGGGTGGGGCTATCCAACCCATTAGATCTACCAAATAAGTTCCCGCTGATGTCACATTGACAGTAACTCTAAATGTGAGGACTTTATCTTAAGTGTGCCACTATCATTCATTTGATATAATTATCTAACAATTCAAGTGTTTGCATGTTAATCTCCCCCAACAAGATTAAAATAGGTAAAAAGGGGCTGTGAAATCACCTTCGGGTCACAACAATTTCAGATAAAATAATAACAGCAAGTAGCAACTAGCAGGTCTTGTGTACTTTACCAAACACCTAGCAAGCATATGTACATAAGTGTGTGTTCAATTGAAAACGACTAAGTCTAACATAAACAACGAAAACGAATTATCGCAACGTGCGACACACTTCGAGGATGGCTTGTTTCGCCGAATTCGAGCGATTATCGAAATAACGCGAAAAATATAATATATATCAATAATATATATTTTCTAAGTTCAAAGATCCAACATATATATATATATATATATATATATATATATATATATATATATATATATGTATGCGATTATCGAAACACATATATTTTGAAAACGCGAAAACCATCTTAAAACCAACATAACTTTTTCATACATTAATATATTTTTAAAAAAATTTCACCAAAAGTCTTATAATTATGTTATCTTTAATTCTATAAAAACAAAAATTAAAAAGTTAATGTTTTTTAATTTTTTATTTTTTCTGTGATACACATGTGTACCACAAAAAAACCTCATACGTTAGTATGAGTTAATATTTGTTTTCTCTAAGACGCACCATATATGTTATATTCCTTATTTTGTTGTGTTTTTTTTAATGATACACATGTCATACCACACCAAAAAAACCCTCATATATGTGGTATACATTACTAGTTTTAAAAGGAAATTGCACCATAAGTTTTATAGTTATGTTATCTTTATATCTAATGAAAAAAATACACGCTCTTGTCCAACCATCTTTCCACCTCGCTTATCACCTGCAAAAGAAACAAACCCACCATCCACGATCCTGTAATTTGTAAGCAGGTCTTTCAACCCTGTCATATTCCGAGAGCATCCCGAATCTATATGCCAATAGCTATTTGCATAGTTCTTCGGGAGTGCCTGGCAATACAAGACAAGAAATTACTTAATAACGGGTACCCAGACTTTTGCACTTTTGGGATTTGTAACTTTCTGCTTTCCCCCAAGGAATTGTTTTACAAAACTGGTTACCTTGTGGCCAAAGGATCTATCATGGTTTGTTCGGTTTAATTTCTCTTTGCAATGTTTAACAACATGATCATCCTTACCACATCTGAAACAGTGAGATTTGTGACTTGTGCAGGAGGAAGTTTCTGAAAGACTTTCCTCCTCATAATCAGAATCACTGTTGGTTTCGTAATCCACATTTGTTTTATCATTTGAAATCTTTGGATTATTAATTTTAATAACGGTTTTGGCAGGTTTAGTTTTCAAAGATGATTTCTTCTCTTGAGAAACATGATTTTCGGTAGGTTTTGAAATTCGTATTGGAGTGAAAGAAGGGATTGGATTAGAAGGAAATTTATTGAAGCAATTTTGAGATGTACTTGCATGACATTGATCATTTTCATTTGAAACAAAACTTTCTTGATTAACAGACACGGACTCAACACTACTGCTATCTAAAGAAGAACAACTACTAGCTATACTACTATCTGTGCTAGACTTCTTGGAATTAGAACTACTACTCGTAACAGACTCCTTAGATTTAAGACTACCGCATCCAAGCCCACTTGTGTTACCATATCCATAATCAAAATCCTCCCTGATCTCCTTATGGTTCACTCCTTCTAGACCTGCATGCAAACTGTTAGCATCACTAGGAATTAAATCATTTAGAGGATGAGGTTTCGGAGTAGGTCAGTAACAATGCGTGCTTGGAGGAGGATAAACTTTAGGAAACGCATTCCTATTTTCCTCCATACCTACCCCGGTTTTTATTCTAGCTCCTCGTTGTTTAACGAGCATCTCCTCAACTTTCATTTGAGAAACGGTCCATCTATCTAACTTAGTCTGAAGTTGAGAGGCTTCGAATTGGGCTAATGTAACTCTTTCAGAAAGCATGTTTAATTCGACATTTTTAGCAAGAAGAGTTTGTTTTAAATGTTCATTTTCATGCATTGCCTCATTTAATTTCACAAAATACTTTGATTCATTTTCTTTTAATTGGGTGTTCATGGTTTTTAATTCATTGTTATTGTCAATCAACAATCGATTGGCCTTGTAGATGCCGAACAAACGAATTCTACAAGGATAAGAGCACATATCTTGAACAGATTCATATGAAAGATCCATTATAACCTTTTCTGCAGCAAGAGCTTTCTCACATGTGCACGCGGGTGTGCTTGCCGTTTTCTCATTCATCTTCTTCTCAGCTTCTCCCTTCTCACAACTGTTAACTGTGGCGTCATTTCTTTGTTCATGATGTTGAGCCGCAAGCGCTTGATTTATGGCTTCCTCAGCTTCAGAAACCTGCGAACTCCAGTCAAAGTTAGTCAGAAGAGCCACTTCTTTGTTTGGCTTGGCTTCAGCTTTGTCGGTGATAGGGATGACTCGAGTTGCAGGCTCAGAGGTCGGTTCAGTGACAATTGGACTCGGGCATTCTCTCTTGAAGTGGCCGAGTTGCTTACAGTTGTAACATCTTAGCTTAGCCTTATCGAATCCAACTTTTCCATTTTGATTCTTGAAAGTGTTTCTCCCAGTACGTTCGAAGAACTTTTTAGCACGAACGGTCAACATGGCCATTTGCCATTTTATGTCGGTTTCTTCCAAATCATCTGGGTCAACTTGGTACATATCCTCAGCGGTCAGAGTTGAACCTTGAAGTTCTCCAGCAGCGAGAGCTTGATAACTGTTGGCAAACAGTGAGAACAATCCCATGAATTCATGTGAGATCTGGGATGTTTGCTGAACAGCGGAAGAAGCAGTTGAGGATGAACCAGACCCAAGATAAGCAGATTGAATATGAGATGAGGCTCCTTTGGGTGTAACAGTTGAGATGAGAGCCGAATTCGGAGAATAAACTTTAGCAGGACCCATGGCTTGATTGTATACTCTCCTTTGAACATCCATCTCAAATGACTTAAGCTTGTTAATTACATCCATAAGCTTGTAATCGGAGAAACTCCTCTCTTGTTTCAACATACGAACCTGAATGCTCCACTCGGGTGGAAGAGCATCCAGCAGCTTCTTGATTTGTTCAGAGTTAGTGAGTTTTTGATCATACTTCTTCAGATTGCTTGACACGGTCAGAAAACGGTTTGTCAAATCAATTAACTTTTCATTCTTCATGCTAGTGAACGAATTGAATTCTTTAGTTGCTTGTGCTTCTTTGTGACAACCGGCAATTTCCCAGGTTAATCCTGTTAATAACTTGTATTATATTTCGATAACGTCCGTTACCTCAGTTAACTAGAATAGTTACACGAGCTTTGCACATGAGTCTAGACGTCGGTTGACCAACTTGAATGTATATAATTTATAATTTTATATAAATGATATTTTATGATTTCACGAAAATGTTTTGTCATTTTATGTGGAAAATATATTTATTAATTTTACGTGGTATATATGTATATATATACGCACGTCGTTTTATGATTTTATCTGACGATGTGTCGCGCAATAATACGAACCGTTTCTCTAATTTTATAGGAATTTAAAAACATATAGTTATGGGTTATAACTATGATTTTATATGAAAGATATACAGGTTATGTTTTAATAAAACTTCGTTCGTTAAATATGTTGTGACGTACACTCGAATACCCATCGTCAAGTTACTTTTCGTTAAACCCCGTTAGAGTTTGTTAACGGTTTGCAATTGCGAGGGACCTAACTTGTAATTTCTAAACTTGATTTACATTTAACAAAGCTGGAAGGACTGTGGTGTAATTGTCCTAAACTTCATAACCTCCAATGTAATTTGGTGAGGGACTAATCTTGTCAATTGACCAAATTCAATTCGAAACCTACAAACCGTCGAGAAACATATATGTTTTTGGTAACCGACAATTATTTACACCGCCTTCAAGCCTCGTCGGTTACACGATTACTCCAATCGATCGGTCCCTGTGTACAATCATTAGAAAATTGAGAGCATGTTTGATCACCTCCATCAACACCCGAACTCTCTCACACTCTCGCGATCATTTTTCTTTTTCTATTCGAGTTCTCCGGCGAACTCACATTTCCGGCCAGTCACCACTTTTTCATCACCCTTTTCGTACATCACTAAGATCACCATTCCCTACAGAGCAACCCCGAAGCATTAGATTCGAGAACGGAGCAACGCCAAACGTCGAAGTCGGGATTTTTCGGGTTCTTCTCGGCATCTAAAACGCATCAGAACTCATTTTCGATTCGAGGTAATCACTTCTCTATCTTAGTCACACGTTCACCTTTACTTTTCTTCTGGTTTCGCGATTTTCCGGTGACCGGGATAAAACTCTGGCCACCGGAGTTTTGGGGAAGAAAGTGATGACGAACCAGAACTGTTAATAACTTACTGTGCTGGGTTAAAACACAAATGGGTATGTAGCACGGTTGGTTGGGGCTCTCGCCGGGGACCTAGAGGTCCTGGGTTCGAAACCCGGATACCTCTATTTGTTTTATTTATTTTTTTGGTTTACCCTGTTTCCTGAATCAATCATGGTGCCATCGATTGCTTAATATCTATGTTTTCAGGACTGAAATCAAACGAACCACTGCCCCAGTGGTTAGGGTCCAGCGCTTCAAACCTGAGGTCACGGGTTCGAGTCCCGTGACCCCCATTTCTCATGTTTTATTTTTATTTTTATGATTTTAGGTATTATTAGGTCCAAAACTCAAAACCACTATTACATGACTAATAAATCTCGTTCCGTGAAGTTTCCATAAACCCCGTTAGGGTACTCGTTGGATTTTTATTTTATGGAAACCTTATAATTTAAAAGAATTAAAAACTTGATGGTTTTGTTTATATTAATATAAACTAGTTTTAAACATAGAAATATGTATATATAAATATATATTTGATTTATTTGTCATGCACATATACACAAGCGTACGTTTTAAAGATTTTCTTTAAACTCTTGAATTTTGTCACGACATACAAATATATATTTAGGTCGTTTTATTTTTTTCACACTTTCAACTACGCCTTGATATTTATATTTATGAACATATATATATATATATTTACCTGATCGTCCCTACATCTATTATTTGGAATAACATACGCACTTTGATTTTTGTAAATCTTTGTATCCTCGATTTAATGTCATCCTTTGATTTCTCTTGAACAAATGATTTTTATCACGTGTTGAAATTGTCACTTACGTCATATTTGGAACTACTTGATATTTTACCGCCGTCTAGGCTATGTTACTCATGTGCGGACACACACTTACGTATGTAAAATTCAATAGGTGCTCGGTAGTTACGCAAGACTTGAAGTTTTACTAATTTATAGCAGCGCACCCTAAGGTGAGTTACACAATCTTTACGTTACGTTCGGTTTTGGACGATAACACACGCAAACACGTTACACCCGGGTTAGGGTGATAACGCAACAACGTTTATGTATGATTAAAGTAGAAATCCAACATATATCACATGTTCACGTAAAATGCTTATCTTTGAAAGTCCTTACTTATCGAACCGTTAATAGCAAATAGCGAGGGGATATTGGGTAGTACTACTGGGGTCTGACAAACCCCACTCAGCGGGCACGAGATGCACCACCCGACTGGCGGTCGGACTGAGGACAATGTCAGCCTAAACTTACCGTGATCGAGTAGACACGGGGAAGGCAAACCACGTAAGGAATTATTCCTACAACTAATTGGTCAGCTTCGGTTGCGAAATTTTTAGTGACATGAACTTAGGCTCGCTACCTATGATATGGATTGTACTGTTAATATACATGCTTACATACGAATAAAAACTGTTGTATTCGTACTGCATAACTATACTAGTTATACTTATGTGCTTATGTGAACTCACCAACATTAGTTGACACTTGCTCTTATGCATGCTTTGCAGGACGCTAGGAGAATCGGATTTTTGGGCACGTACGCTGGTTAAACTTTATTTTTGGGAACTTGCTTTTAAAACCTTTATCTTGAACTTTATTTACTTGTCGGGCGCTTGTTTTGCGCATCATAACTTTTATAAGCTTCCGCTAAACTTTAAACTCTGGTTTGATATTTCCCGTTTAGAAATATATTTACATTTTGAACCCTTAACTTATGTTTGATGTAACTAATGACTCGGGTCCTGGTCTGGTTCACACCCCACACGGTAAACTCCGTTAGTGGAAATTGGGGGTGTGACAGATTGGTATCAGAGCCCTTGGTTGCAGAGAACTAGAATTTTCAAAAATTCTAAACTGTAACTGTTTTTGAACATTAGTTACAACAATTCCCAAAAACATTTTTATTCTTGCGTGCCAAAAATCGATTACTCACATTAGTTTGTTTTTCTTTTGTTTGTGTCTGTCTGGGTTCTGACAGTATGGCACCACACGATAACACGAGGGGTAAGGGAAAGAAAATTGCCAATGAACAGTCATCATCCTCCAACCAGCAAGGCCGCGAGCCTGAGCAGCCTGAGTACACGATAATGGATTTCCTACGGGATCAGCACATACGTCCCGATAGGCGTGCACCAAACGATTACAGTTGGCTGAGTCCGACAACATACCGGTTGCTTGACATGTATCATGTGCCGGTCAGAGTTGACCTACCATTTGATTTGAAGCGGGTCATTGCGGGACTGATAGCCGCCTATGACAACACTCTTGGAGAAACCAGACAAAATTCCATCAGCAATCGCACACGCGATAGAGAAATTGAGCGATTGCGGGCCGATCAAAGGGAACAAGAAACCTACCACTACAACTTGTCCCAGGGGGTAATGGGTATCCGTAGTAGGGTCACCGAGCTTGAGTCACGACCCAATCCAGCCGGTTTGGAGCATGAAGTGCATCAAGCACAATATCAGATTGCTGAACTCCAACATTCCAACGCAGCACTTCACCACTCCAACGCGACACTTGCGGCGCAGGTCGCCACCCTCCAAGCACAAATGGCAGCCCTGCAGGTTCAAGGTGCTCCTGTTCAGGAAGAAGAGGAGGAACCCTTCGAAGAGGAACCTTTTGAGGATGAGCCTCAAGAGGACATGGAGGAATAACCAGATGTTATTGATCCATTATCTAATCTGTCTTCTTTTCTTCTATTTTGTTACTTTGAAATAAATTTGACTGGGTGTTCATTTTATTTTGAATGATTTCAAATACTGGGATATCTTATGGTTGGATTTTAAATTTTTTAATGGATATTACATCTTTATTTTACCAATGTGTTTCTAAAAATTATGTCATGTGATGGATGGATGCATGAATAATTATTTAAGTGCTTAATGAAATTAATATTGGGTATATTAATAATTTGAATGATTTGCATGAAAAACAAAGTCATGGCTGAACACCTCACAGCAGCTCAGATCCAAACGTTGATAAATGAAAACGTTGCGACAGCACTCGTCGCGGCTCAAGTGCAAGGAAACAATAACAGTGTTAAGTGAAAAAGATGAAAAATTGACTGCATTTTTTTTTCTTCTCCCACTTTACAAAATTATTCTCCGAAATAACTTCATGAAACAACTCAAGGCCCAGCTCAGTGCACCTTCAAAACTTACATGGATTGTAAGCCGCTCATGTTCAAGGGTGATGAAGGAGCCGTGGGTCTATTGCGATGGCTCGAGAAGTCAGAAAAGGTGTTCTCAATGTGTAACTGCCCAGCTGCGAATCGGGTCAATTTCGCAACTGCTACACTCGAGGGAGCTGCCCTCACTTGGGGGAACGCGCAAATCCAAATGTTAGGGCTCGACGCAGCGAATGCTATGACTTGGCAGAAATTCAAGGATGCCATGATGGAGGAGTATTGTCCTCGTGACTAGGTCAAAAGGTTGGAAGGTGAGTTCCAGAACTTGAAAATGGTAAGTTCTGAGGTTGAAGAGTACACCGCTCGCTACCATGAGTACGCGGTGCTGTGTCCTACGATGGTTGATGCTGACTTCAAAAGGATTGAAAGGTACGTGGATGGGTTAGCTCCACAGATCAAGGGGATGGTTACTGCCTCAAACCCTGCAAATGTGCAGAATGCTATCAGGTTGGCCCATAAGCTGACTGACCAGGCCATTGAGCATGGAACGTTGCCACCCAGAAAGGTCCCCAAAACTGCCCTACATGGGAAAAGAAAGAGAGAGGATGACTCTAGTAACAACAACAACAATGGTAGTGGAAACAACAATGGGAGATCCTCTAACTCTCATAATCAAAACAAGAGGTACAACAACTCCAGGGGTGACTATAATAACAGTAACACCAACAGCGGAGGCGGTAATCAGAACCACCAAGGTGGTAGCAATCAGAATAACAACGGGTACAAAGGACGAGCACCGTTCTGCAATCGGTGCAACCAACACCACAATAGGGCATGCAAGAAACTCACGTGTGAGCGTTGTGGTAAAGGGGGCCATGAAGCTAAGAATTGTTGGGGTGAACTACAAAACCGTCCCAATCAGAATCAAAACCAGAATCAGAATCAGAACCAGAGGCAGGATAATGAAGGCCCTAGGGGGTGTTATGAATGTGGAAAACCAGGACACCTAAAGAGGGACTGTCCACAGCTCCGAAGGAACAATAACAACAATGTTGGCAACAACAACAACCACCGTAACAACAATAACAACGGTGGTGATGGGGGTAGAAACGGTGGAGATGGCGCCAAAGGGCGAGCTTTTGTTATGGGTTCAGGTGAAGCGAGGAACGATGCCAACGTCATTACCGGTAAGTTTCTTCTAAATAACTACTTCGCAAATGTCTTATTTGATACTGGTGCTGAGAAAAGTTTTATCTCGAATAAGTTCTGTAAGTTGATTAAGGCTACTCAAACTCCACTAAAAGCTAGGTATACGGTTGAATTAGCAAATGGTAAGCTTCTCGACACCACTCACTTGGTTGAAAATTGCATATTAGAACTATCTGGTCATAAACTAAGTATAGACCTTATGCCTTTTACCATCGGTAGTTTCGACATCATTGTGGGCATGGATTGGCTATCCAAACATCAGGCGGAAATTGTTTGTCAAGAAAAATTCATACGAATACCCGTAGCAGGAGGATAAGTACTCTCGATTTAGGGCGAAAAGGGAGGTGCTGTCTTCGGAAACATATCATACCTTAAAGCGCAGAAGTGTTTTCGGAAAGGACACGTGGCAATCCTGGCCATAGTTACGGACCAGACCATGGTGGAGAGAAAGATCGAAGACTTCCCGATCGTACGTGATTACCCAGAGGTATTTCCTGAGGAATTACCTGGCCTTCCTCCGCATCGGCAAGTAGAATTTGGGATTGACCTCGCTCCGGGAGTAGCTCCTATCGCACGCGCACCATATTGTCTAGCAGTGAACGAATTGAATGAGCTATCCGCACAACTGCAGGAACTGCTAGATAAGGGTTTTATTAGACCCAACTCGTCACCATGGGGAGCACCGGTACTATTCTTCAAGAAGAAGGATGACATGTTTAGAATGTGTATCGATTACCGTGAACTTAACAAAGTCGCTATCAAGAATCGATACCCTCTTCCACGATTAGACGATCTCTTTGACCAGCTACAAGGATCTAGTTACTATTCCAAGATTGATTTAAGGTCTGGCTACCATCAACTTCGAGTCCGCGATGAGGATATAGAAAAGACAGCCTTTAGAACACGATACGGCCATTATGAATTCTTGGTCACGCCTTTCGGGCTGACAAATGCATCAGCTGTGTTCATGGATCTCATGAACCGTGTGTGCAAGCCTTACCTGGATAAATTCGTCATAGTGTTTATTGACGACATCCTCATCTACTCCAAAACAAAAGAAGAACATGAGGAATCATCTAAGGTTAATCTTAGAATTGTTAAAGAAAGAACAACTTTACGCAAAACTCTCCAAGTGCGAGTTCTGGATCCGAGGGTTCAATTTCTGGGTCACATCGTCAACGAACAAGGTATTCACGTTGACCCAGCCAAGATCGAGGCCATTAAGAGTTGGCCTACACCTAGAGCTCCTACGGAGATTTGCCAATTCTTAGGTTTAGCGGGTTACTATCGTCGTTTTATAAAGGGATTTTCTCAATTAGCTCACCCGTTGACCTCTCTTACGCACAAAGGGGTTCAATACAGATGGGGTGACAAGGAAGAGGCAGCCTTCCAAGCTTTGAAAGAGAAACTTTGTATTGCACCTATATTATCTCTACCTGATGGGATTGACGACTTTGAGGTCTATTGTGACGCATCAATCCAGGGACTCGGATGTGTTTTAATGCAAAGAGGTAAAGTCATCGCATACGGGTCAAGGCAATTAAAGTTTCATGAGAAGAATTACACAACTCACGACTTAGAGTTGGGCGTTGTTGTAATTGCCTTGTAATTTTGGAGACACTACTTATACGATATTCACTGATCACAAGAGCCTCCAACACATATTTGAACATAAGGAACTCAACATGAGACAAAGTAGGTGGATCGAATTGCTAAACGACTACGATCTAGCACTAAAGTATCATCCAGGCAAGGCCAACGTGGTGGCCGATGCCTTGAGTAGAAAGGAGCATGTCAAACCAAGAAGGGTTCGAGCTCTCCAATTAACGATCCATACGGGGTTACCGGATAGACTCCGGGATGCTCAGAAAGAGGCCTTAAAGGAGGAAAATTTCCGGTCTGAATCATTACGTGACGTCGATGGAACTTCTGAAGTTAAGTCCGATGGACTTCGTTACTATAAGGATCATATATGGGTACCTCTCCATGGAAACCTTAGAGAAATAGTGATGGACGAGGCCCCCAAGTCCCGTTATTCGACCCATCCAGGTTCAGACAAAATGTATCAAGACTTAAAAGGGTTATATTAGTGGCCCAATATGAAAGCTGACCTCTCTAGATGTGTTAGCAAGTGCTTGACGTGCGCAATGGTCAAAACGGAACATCAAAAGCCAGCAGGATTACTGCAACAACCTAAAATTCCTGAATGGAAATGGGAAGAAATCTCGATGGATTTCATCACGGGATTGCCCCGTTCTTCTGGTGGTAACGATATGATTTGGGTTATCGTTGACCAATTAACAAAATCCGCTCATTTCCTAGCTATCAAGGAAAGTGACAAAACAGAGAAACTTGCAAAGATATACCTGAAGGAGATTGTCAAGCTTCACGGAGTGCCTTTATCTATCATCTCTGACCGAGACCCTAGATTTGCTTCAAATTTTTGGAGAACCTTACAAACGGCGATGGGCACTCGCTTAGATATGAGTACCGCGTATCATCCTCAAACAGATGGACAGACTGAACGTACCATTCAAACTCTCGAGGATATGCTTAGAGCATGTGTGCTCGATTTCGGCAAAAATTGGGAAACGCATTTACCACTGGTAGAATTCTCCTATAACAACAGCTACCATACCAGTATTGGAGCCGCTCCATTTGAGGCTCTCTACGGACGAAAATGCAGATGACCGGTCTGTTGGGCCGAGGTCGGTGAGAGCCAACTCACTGGACCGGAACTAGTGCACGAGACCACTGAGAGAATCGTGCAGATCAGAAACCGCATGAAAGCGGCAAGAGATAGACAAAAGAGTTATGCAGATAAACGCCGAAGGCCGTTAGAATTTGAAGTCGGCGACAAAGTACTACTAAAAGTCTCACTTTGGAAAGGCGTTGTACGCTTTGGAAAGCGCGGGAAGTTGAATCCTCGTTATGTAGGACCATTCGAGATCACCGAAGGCATTGGTCCGGTGGCTTACAGTTTAAATCTACCTCCTGAATTGGATGGAGTACACAACGTGTTTCACGTTTCAAACCTGAGAAAGTGTTTAGCTGATGACACTCTTCTAGTTCCATTAGAAGAACTGCAAATCGATGAACAACTACGAATTAGCGAACAACCCGTGGAAATCATGGGACGTAAAGAGAAAACACTGAAACGAAGCAAAATTCTCATCGTCAAAGTGAGATGGCAATCTAAGTGTGGACCGGAGTTCACGTGGGAACGCGAAGATCAGATGAGAAAGAAATATTCTCACCTATTTGATCAAGCGTAAACATCTAATTAAGGTATGAGTTAAATTTTGGGACAAAATTTCCTTAACAAGGGGATGATGTAACAACCCTAAAATTTTTCTTTCCTTCCACAGAAACTGTAGCAACTTAAGGCAATTTTCGGGACGAAAATTCCTTAACAAGGGGATGATGTGACAACCGGCAATTTCCCAGGTTAATCCCATTAATAACTTGTATTATATTTCGATAACGTCCGTTACCTCAGTTAACTAGAATAGTTACACGAGCTTTGCACATGAGTCTAGACGTCGGTTGACCAACTTGAATGTATATAATTTATAATTTTATATAAATGATATTTTATGATTTCACGAAAATGTTTTGTCATTTTATGTGGCAAATATATTTATTAATTTTACGTGGTATATATGTATATATATACGCACGTCGTTTTATGATTTTATCTGACGATGTGTCGCGCAATAATACGAACCGTTTCTATAATTTTATAGGAATTTAAAAACATATAGTTATGGGTTATAACTATGATTTTATATGAAAGATATACAGGTTATGTTTTAATAAAACTTCGTTCGTTAAATATGTTGTGACGTACACTCGAATACCCATCGTCAAGTTACTTTTCGTTAAACCCCGTTAGAGTTTGTTAACGGTTTGCAATTGCGAGGGACCTAACTTGTAATTTCTAAACTTGATTTACATTTAACAAAGCTGGAAGGACTGTGGTGTAATTGTCCTAAACTTCATAACCTCCAATGTAATTTGGTGAGGGACTAATCTTGTCAATTGACCAAATTCAATTCGAAACCTACAAACCGTCGAGAAACATATATGTTTTTGGTAACCGACAATTATTTACACCGCCTTCAAGCCTCGTCGGTTACACGATTACTCCAATCGATCGGTCCCTGTGTACAATCATTAGAGAATTGAGAGCATGTTTGATCACCTCCATCAACACCCGAACTCTCTCACACTCTCGCGATCATTTTTCTTTTTCTATTCGAGTTCTCCGGCGAACTCACATTTCCGGCCAGTCACCACTTTTTCATCACCCTTTTCGTACATCACTAAGATCACCATTCCCTACAGAGCAACCCCGAAGCATTAGATTCGAGAACGGAGCAACGCCAAACGTCGAAGTCGGGATTTTTGGGTTCTTCTCGGCATCTAGAACGCATCAGAACTCATTTTCGATTCGAGGTAATCACTTCTCTATCTTAGTCACACGTTCACCTTTACTTTTCTGCTGGTTTCGCGATTTTCCGGTGACCGGGATAAAACTCCGGCCACCGGAGTTTTGGGGAAGAAAGTGATGACGAACCAGAACTGTTAATATACTTACTGTGCTGGGTTAAAACACAAATGGGTATGTAGCACGGTTGGTTGGGGCTCTCGCCGGGGACCTAGAGGTCCTGGGTTCGAAACCCGGATACCTCTATTTGTTTTATTTATTTTTTTGGTTTACCCTGTTTCCTGAATCAATCCTGGTGCCATCGATTGCTTAAAATCTATGTTTTCAGGACTGAAATCAAACGAACCACTGCCTCAGTGGTTAGGGTCCAGCGCTTCAAACCTGAGGTCACGGGTTCGAGTCCCGTGACCCCCATTTCTCATGTTTTATTTTTATTTTTATGATTTTAGGTATTATTTGGTCCAAAACTCAAAACCACTATTACATGACTAATAAATCTCGTTCCGTGAAGTTTCCATAAACCCCGTTAGGGTACTCGTTGGATTTTTATTTTATGGAAACCTTATAATTTAAAAGAATTAAAAACTTGATGGTTTTGTTTATATTAATATAAACTAGTTTTAAACATAGAAATATGTATATATAAATATATATTTGATTTATTTGTCATGCACATATACACAAGCGTACGTTTTAAAGATTTTCTTTAAACTCTTGAATTTTGTCACGACATACAAATATATATTTAGGACGTTTTTGTTGGTCCTCACTGATCTTAATCAGTGCTAATGATGATGTTTTGAGAAGAAAACCAATGAAATAACGACAATAGATGATTTCCAATAGCTAAAATGGGTTTCTAGTATTGAACAATCACAACTTGAACCAAAGGAATGATAAGAGATGAAAACAAGCTACAAAGATAGTATGAAATGCTCCTAGCCGTCACCAAACTTACCAATAATCAGATTTCTTGTATTAGGGTTCTCAAAGTTGCAAAAGTTACAAAATGGTGCACAAAGGCGACAATTTATACACATCAGTAGACAGTTTCGCTGGCAGTTTCGCTGGCCAAGAAAAATTGTCACTGAGACAGTCTAAACTAGATACCGAGTGAAACAACAGTTTCGCTCGGTAGTTTCGCTAACTACCAAAAGACCAAAATTACAAAGAAACTAATCTAGACAAGTTAACTAAACAAAACAATGAATTCCTCCCTACATTGATCTTCAATATTCCCCCTAGGGAGGGATTCAGCCTCTTGATTCTTCATTCTTCGGCTCCGGCTTCACTCGGGCTTGGCCCTTTGCTCAGATCAGTGTCCCCCAAGACATTAGACTCTTCAGCTACGGGGACCTCTGCCTCTAATTCCCCCAAAATAGTTGGCTCATTAGCAACGGGGACATCAGCAGGCTGTTCAACTTGCTCAGAAGATTCTCCAAGACCGCCCCAAGATTTATTCATTTGGTTTGCAAATCCCTATCTTCTTCAATTCGATCTTCATCAGCCCGTACCTTCTGTGCCAAATCCTTTATTTCTTTGACAATTCCTCGGGCTTTGTTGGCAACTCTCATAAAAAGATTTGCCTCTTCAGCAGTATCATCTCCTGCCCCGCAGCGGATTGGATTTTCACACAGGATTTTCAAATCATCGTTGCTGAAAGAAAAGACTTCCATAGTGTCAAACAATCTAATCTCAGCATCTTCTCCAATTCTTATAACAGCTTCACCGGATTGATTGTCATAAAACCATTTCTTGAATGTTTGCAGCCTAGACATTTGTTGATCCGGAATTCTAATTCTGCTCATAGTTTTGGCTGGTTTGAACTTTAAGTAAACCTTAGGCTTTCCAGTCACTTCATCGATTTCAGTCTTTGACTTCTTCTTTTGACCTTTCATATACCCAAAAGACACAAAGTCGTCTTTTGCGGCTTGCTGAAGCATCATTCTCAAATTTCCAGCCCTAGCGCTTTTGTCTTCATCGATGAGGGGGAGCTCTGCCAACCTCCTCAGATCCCATCTGGGCAAGGTCTTGAAACTATCACGTTTGTGTATATAGGAGATGCTACCCCCTCTTCTCTTAATCATAAAGGCATGAACATCAGCATTGAACTTCCAGCTTATGATGTGTCTATCAGACTCTTTTCTCCTTGGCTGAGCAATGTTTTGAAATAGAGGAGTCTGATCTTCAAGATCAGGTTTGGTGAACCATTCTTCCCTTTTCAATTCAATAACTTCTTGACTTACAGAGCTGATCCTTGCTTGGTAGATCAGAGAATTTTCAGTCAAGGAGTAGTTTTCAGGCTCTGAACGATCATCAATTTCAGCCTCTTCATCGCTTTCATCAATAAGATGGAGGAATTGTGCCTGTACGATCTCAAGCTGTTTCTCTGTTTCAAAACTGTACAAGTTTACATCACTCACGTTTATAGCATCCAAATCTTCATCATTAGGAACACCACTTCCACCAGCCTCATTCCCACCTGAACCACTTACACCAGCTCCACCAGTGCCACTACCACCTGCTTCTCCAGTTGTAGACTTTGTGAAATCAGTCATGGATTCAATCTCTGCTTCACTCATTTGATTAGGCAAATTCAGATGCTTCTTAATTTCATTCATTTCTACCAGCAATGTCTTGATCAGTGAAGATTGTTTTACAATGATCTCATTCATGCTCAGTATCTGCTTATCCTTCTCTTTTTCTCTTATCTCTGAATTTACCAGCTTTGTCTTTATCATTCCTAGTTCATTGGCCAAAGAGGTATTAACACCTCGAATGACATCTTCATCCATCTCAGATCGGGGATCAACCCTTCTTTTCTTGGTTGCCCTTACTTCTTCTTTAGTTTGGGCACTCTGCTTTTGCTTAGATTTCATTCCTTGTTGTGCCAGATTTTCAAGCTCATCTTCGATTTCATCAGCAGGTTCCTTGCCCGAGCTTCTCACATATTGCTTCCTCTTTCCTTTCACATTCTCACTCTCCTTTCCATCATTTCTCCTCTTGTTCTCATCTTCAATCAGCTTCTTAATGTATTCATACCTCTTATCAGGATACATATGCTTCATCAGGTATGTGGTGTATCCGGAGAAATCTGGTCTCTTGGCAGCACAATCGGATGGGATTCTTGGGTGCATTGGGTTAACAATAAGAGCCGCCCCCAGCTTAGGCAAATCCGGCTCTAGGTGTTCAATGATCATCTGAAGAAACCTCGGATACAGTAGCCATCTTGACTTCTTCAGAGCTTGAATGTTGGAAACCATAGCGTCAAAGATTCTCTGAGGTATATTAGCCTTCTTGCCTTTACAAACTAACAGCATTGCCTCGGCCCAGATCAAATTCAATCCGTCAGAACCACCTTTTCTGTCATCTAGGCAGGAAATGAAGACATGAGCAATATATCTCCATTCCTTTGACATCAACGATTTCTTTATCTCCTTCTTGGTCTTCCATAACTCACCACCTTCATATCCCATCTCTTTCTCAAAACCTTTTAAGACATCCAGTTCTTTCAGTTTTGT
>JBCNJP010010408.1:0-22439 GCA_039602395.1 Deinandra increscens subsp. villosa
CTGTGGTTGTGGATCCTGGTCTAGTCGCGCCCCTTAACGGTATAAACTCCGTTAGTGGTATTTTGGGGGTGTGACACCTAAGTACTTTGGGTGTATCACCAGTTAGAGGTTGGCCACCTCTCCCACGTTTAAGATATCCCGCATATCTTCTAAGGTTTAAGAGTCTTTCACCTCTTATACGTTTGGGTAATCTCCATTAGCGCACGACCCTCGCCAGGAGCGCACGTTGTCCACCAGTATGCTAAAGATGGTCGGACCAGTCCATCCCAGGGGTGGCTGACAATCTTGTCATTGTAGGCTGTTGGGCGGATTCTCAAGGTTTTTAACACTTACGTGTTAACTAAGGTTTAAAATGTCTTCACCTTTTCTAAGAATCGCCAGGAGCGCTCGTTATTTGCTATTAGGCGGATCCTCAAGTAATAGTAGACGTGTTATCCTCACAAATTATCTAAGGTTTTGGCATTTTCATGTCACTTACGTATGGGTATATCCCCAATTGGCTTAGTCCCAAGTTTATCGGGCTTGTCCCCAGAATTGGCTTAGTCCCAAGTTTATCGGGCTTGTCCCCAGAATTGGCTTAGTCCCAAGTTTATCGGGCTTGTCCCCAGAATTGGCTTAGTCCCAAGTTTATCGGGCTTGCCCCCAAAATTGGCTTAGTCCCAAGCATCCCTGATTATCCCCAGTTTAACTCAGTTTCAAAAATATATGATTTTGCCACAGGTATCCTCAAGGATGCTGAAAGAGGATTCCAGAAGTTATCTAAATGCACCCAAGGTAAAACCTACTTAAAGGACTATTCAGGTAATGTACTTTCAAATTATTACATTTTATCATGCTGACTTGTGTCATGGTTTGTCAACTTACATACTTAACTTAAAGCATTTTACTACCTTAATATTCCTGAGGAACCTGATGGGATTCTCACTTAAATTTTTCAAAATTTTTCAAAACTTTTCATGAACAAAATAAAAAACAAGGGATAAACACACCATGATAAAGAAAGTCGGATACTAGTATTAACCATACAGGAAATACCAAAGGGGAAACTCCAGCTTCTCAGCACCCCCAAGCTTCTCAAGAGTTCCTTTGCAGGTAGCTGCATCCTAGCCTTAGCAGTGAAGCCTTCAGAATCTGCTTCATTGGCCTTGATTGCGGAAGAAAATCAAAAAGAAAAGGGAGGGAGCTGACCTGGACAAAAAGAGAAATCGAGAAGGTTCTGACGGTAACCCAGGGTTATTTATGGAGAAGTCTCATGAGAAGTTGCGTCACTATCAAATAAGGAGCTAACGAGTCACCTCCGTAATTATTTCAAGAATTTGAATTTTCACAGCCGTCTTCATGGTCGACAACTGCCAAAGTTCAGGGGCAATTGTTTGGGCTGATATTTCGGGATCCTTGGCGGAAGCTCAAGTGGTCCAGTATCCTCAGACGGGTTGAGAATCCTGACAGGTTCGGGCATCCTGAGTTATAGTTATCGACTAACCGCTATGTTGTTCCTTGTATTTATTTGCTTGCAGGTAAAGAAAACGTGTAAAACAACCCTAAAGACTCGGACAAATACTATAGAACGTGGACTAAGTGGTCCATAACGTTCATATTGACTTAGTGGAGAGTATCCCTAAAATATAGGACAATTGGTTATTTTATTTCAAGATCCTTTTCGGAAGCTCAAGTGGTTCAGTATCCTGACAGGTTCGGTATCCTGAAATGCAGTTATTGACTAACCGTTTCAATTGTCCACGTGTCCTAATTAATTGCAGGCTTAAAGGGATGTGTAAATGAAGGCTAAAGACCAGGTCAAGCATTAATGAACGTGCCATAACTAATTCCTAACGTTCACAAAGACTTGGGAATAGAATCCCTTATTTTTAGCACTTTCGGTTATTGCCTTGTAACTATATAAATAGAGGTTTTGACCGACTTAGGAACACACACAACTCGTTCACACTTTAGCTCTGATAGCATACAATCTCTGTAACACTTAGCTTGATCGATCATACCTCCAAAACACTTGTACTTTTCGGTTTCTTATCAATAAAATTGCTAGGCAGCAGGCTCTTCAGGCCGGCTCCTGAGGTTTTTTTCCAGGATTACTAGACGAAACTCGAAGGATTCTAGATTTTTCCTCGTTACATCATCGTGTCAACATTCATACTTTGATATTTCGTCATTTTGATCATTAAGCACACTACCTCACATTCTAAGTTTGGAATACGAAATCACTTTGTTGATTTTTGACCAAAACATCTATAAAACTCACTAAAAATTATAAAACTCATTGCTGAGTTTTAAAACTTACTGTTGTATTTAAAACTCACTACAACTTTAAAAATCAATGTTCTATAAAACTCATTGAAAATTATAAAACTCACTCTTAAGTTTAAAACTCATTGTTTTTAAAAGTCACTGCAACTTTAAAATCGATGTTCTATAAAACCCACTGAAAATTATAATTTGAAATTAAGAAAATAAAAAATAAAGAAAAACTAAAAAATTTATAAATAAAACCCTAAATTAAAATATAAAGATAGAAATATGACAAAATAAAAAAAGTTAAAAAAAAACCAAATTCAACAGGAGTGAGTTTTATAATTTTTAGTGAGTTTTATAGAACAATATAGGGGTCCACGGGGTCTACACTTTTTAAAGGGTCTACAATGAACCTTTGACTATATATATATATATATATATATATATATATATATATATATATATAGGGAGAGGATCATTTGAGAACCAATTTGATTTGAGAACTAAAAAGAACTAATTTGAGCCACAAGTATATTACATGTATCCCCCCTCCCATGAATTGTAGTGGTCCCCCCTGAAATTTGTGGTTGAGATTTAGTTCTCAAAAGTTCTCAAAATAAAAAGTTCTCATTTGAACCTAACCCTATATATATATATATATATATTAGGTTCAGAGGTACGGTAAAAAGTAAAAATTTACGGTAAAAAGTAAAAATTTAAATATATATAAGAGAGAAACTTACAGAGGTAAGAGGAGGACGAATGATGAGTGTATGCACAGCGGATGAACTTTGACACGGAGAAGGTAGAAGAAGGTAAAAAAGACTCTTTTTTTTGTAGGGAATATGGTATGAAGAACTTGGGAAGAACTCAGAGACTAGGAGCCTTTGCTAAGGAGTGCAGAAAAGAAATTTAGTGTGCCATAAAAGCTTGATAGTATTGCTATTTCTGGTAAAATTGCTTGGTCCTTACAACTGATGAAAGAAATGCCTTTTATAGGCAAACAACTATGCTATACAATGATCTTGACAAATTAAATCTACGGTAGGGGATTAAAGAAATAAACAAACAAAACTAAAAAAGAAGATGCTTAAAAATGACTTAAAGTAGATAGATGCTGTCTGGATAAGAGTCATAATTTGATTTGCCATATTGCCTGTCCATCTTGTCTGTTTATTGGTTGAGTATGTCATAGATGACATCATATTTAGAAGTCTCTATGTGTGCTGTCGATTGAAGGTGCTGAACCTGGGTCTGTGTCACAGTCTTCTGTGTCATCATCATTGTGAATGTGTTTTAGCTCTAAGTTATCTCCTTCCCCACCTGTTCCAATTTTTATGTGTCCATACTTGTGTATAATGTCCTTCTGCTAGTAATTTGAAGTCTTTCCAATTGAGTCCTTCAGGTAAGACCAGAGTTTTTTGATTCTTTGTAATAAATGCTTTAGTCGGATCTTCTTTGAACTTCAAGATTGATTTTCTGTCTTTAAAACTGTCATAATCACCCATACTCTCTAGCCAATAAAGAGTTGAGAAATCTACATTTGTTTTAATAGCCAAACTTTCTAAATAATTTTGAACTATTATTTTGTGGCTAATAAATATTCTTTTTCTAGCTGGTCTGTATGTGTGATCATTTGCATTAGGTAAAGAAGAGAACATCTTGCAGCCTATTGTTGGAGGACACGTGTGTGTAGCAATGTTTCCTGCTGTTAAAGTAAATTTTTCTCCAAACTGATCTAGGAGTATTTCTGTTTTAGCTGTTAAACGGAAATCGAAATAATCAATCATACCATTGTGGTAAAACTGAATAATTTCTTCATCTGGCATATCTGTTATATGCAGGCTTATTTGTAGAAGTAGAAGACCGGTTCCTTCTCCTTCATCATCAATTCTTTCTACAACTTTGATTCCTGTATAAGATTCTTCATTGAAGGCTATCTTTACCAACTTTTGTTGTAGCTCATACAACACAATAGGAAATTATGTACAAATCTTCTGTGAGACTATCTGTTCAAACTCTGGGAAGTACTGTGTATTACTTGTGGAAATACAAGCATTACTTAGTGCTTTAGAAAAATTTAAAATTTTCTTACATAAAGAATTTACAGTAAGAACTGATTGTGAAGCAATAGTAAAATTTATAAAAAATGATCAAAGCAAAAAGATGAACAGGACAAGATGGGTTAATTTACAGAATGTTATACAAGGGAGTGGATATAATATAAATTTTGAACATATAAAAGGAAAAAATAATGGGATAGCAGATATGTTATCTAGAAACATTAACAAATTATTGTTTGCAGATAGACATAAAAAGTAAAGGAAAAGATAAGCTTATACAGCCTATAAAGCTCAAAAGATACTCTTTACCAATGAGCATCTCTTCAGAAGATGAAGATAACAACACAGAAAAACTCTTAAACAAGTCTATGCAAGCAGATAAGATATATAGTCAAAGACAAGCAGAAAAACTCTTAAACCAGTCTATACAACCTATAAAAGGCATTTCTTTCATCAGTTGTAAAGACCAAGCAATTTTACTAGAAATAGCAATACTATCAAGCTTTTATGGCACACAAAATTTCTTTTCTGTACTCCTTAGCAAAGGCTCCTAGTCTCTGAGTTCTTCCCAAGTTTTTCATACCATATTCCCTATAAAAAAAAGAGTCTTTTTTACCTTCTTCTACCTTCTCCGTGTCAAAGTTCATCCGCTGTGCATAGACTCATCATTCGTCCTCCTCTTACCTCTGTAAGTTTCTCTCTTATATATATTTAAATTTTTACTTTTTACCGTAAATTTTTACTTTTTACCGTACATCTGAACCTAAATGGATATATATTTAAATTTTTACTTTTTACCAAAAATTTTTACTTTTTACCGTACCTCTATATACATATATATTGGGAAAGAGTCTAGTGAAAACTCACTTTTGTTGTGAAAACCTTACAAACCCTGTTTTTACATATGTAAAAAATAAAAAAATAAAAAAAAATTGTTTTTATTTTTTAGATGGATTCTGCATACATTTTTATTAGTTTTGGTGAAAAAAAAATAAAAAACCGCCTAGCGGATTTTTTTATAATTTTTTTTAAAAACTTTTTTCCTTTTTTACATATGTAAATCACCCAGTTTTTTTCTTATACATATGTAAATTCACTAGTTTTTTTTACATATGTAAATTTCCGAGAACGGGAAATAAATATTTTTTTAACAGAATTAAACTATCCATGATTTCTTAACCATGTTTTAGCTCTGAACTAAAAAATCGATGTTATACAATCTAGTATTTTTTTATATATTTTTTTTCAACGGGATATTAGGGTTTATAGGGTTTTCACATCTAAAGTGGGCTTTCAAAGGATCCCTCCCATATATATATATATATATATATATATATATATATATATATATATATATATATAGGGTTAGGTTCAAATGAGAACTTTACATTTTGAGAACTTTTGAGAACTAAATCTCAACCACATATTTCAGGAGGGGGGGGGGGGACCACTACAATTCATGGGAGGGGGGATACATGTAATATACTTGTGGCTCAAATTAGTTCTTTTTAGTTCTCAAATCAAATTGGTTCTCAAATGATCATCTCTCTCTCTCTCTCTCTCTCTATATATATATATATATATATATATATATATATATATATATATATATATATATATATATATATATATATATATAGGGAAATGATAGAATGAAAACCCACTTGAGTTGTGAAAACCTTAAAAGCCTTATGTCCCCTTAGAAAAAAATGCAAAAAAAAAATATTACAATGATCTACATGCACAAGATCTAAAAAATGATGACGATCCAATGGTTAGTTTTTATTTTAAAATAAAAAATTAAAAATTCCCGTTCTCAAGAAATACATATGTAAACCAGTTTTTTGTACGTATGTAAACACGAAATTACATATGTAAATTTTAAAAAAAATTATAATAAAAATAAATGTAGAATCCATAGATAAAAAAGAAAAAATTTTGAATTACATATGTAACACAGGGTTTTCAGAATATCCATGCCCTATATATATATATATATATATATATATATATATATATATATATATGGGTAAGGATCATGTAAAAAACCACATCTTTTTGCGAAAACCTAAAAACTAATACCAAAACCTTCATAACATTTTCATACGATCATATTTTTTTTAAAAATTTGCACCAAAAACCTTATAATTATAAGTTCTTTAATTCTGGAAAAAAATTTAAAAAAACTTTAACGTCTCGTCATTTTTTTATTAGTGAACATGTGCACTAATAATAAAACTCATACATATAGTATGCGTTAATATTTTTTTTAGAAAAATCGCATCAAATACGTTATAGTTTTGTTAGTTTTTCATGGTTTTTTATTAGTGCACATGTGCACTAATTAAAAAACACTTTATATGTGTCGTATACATTAATATTTTAAAAGAGAAATTGCACCATAAATCTTATAATTGTGTTATCTTTAACTCTGAAAATATATTAAACGTTTTAATTTTTTTTTTAAATTTTATGCTACACATGTGCACTATAACTAATAGTTATAGTGCATATGTAGAATTATCATTATTTCTATGAATATTTTAGTTTTTTTTAAATGTTTTTAACCTAAACAATATGTTTTCGCATGACAATTCTCATTTGTGTAGTACTAATGAAAATGGTGCACATGTGCACTAATAATACACATGTGCACTAATTTTTTTTTCGAAATATCAATTTATTTTCCAGAATCAAAGACAATAGAATTTAAAGATTTTTGGTGCAAGTTTCATAGAAAAATATTAACGTATGTAAAAGTTATGAAGGTTTTAGTGTTAGTTTTTAGGTTTTCGCAAAAAAAAAGAGTTTTCGCAGGATCTTTACCCTATATATATATATATATATATATATATATATATATATATCTATAATACTATATAATGTATATTGAACAAAATGGCATTTTCGTAAATACTAGCGTCTTAAAATTAAGACGCGTACAAGATGTAAAGCCTTGTGTACAAGTTGTAAAGCATTAAAAACCAACACAACCTAATTTGTTTGGAACCCTTTGAACCGGCGGCCACATTGCTTTAGAGGTTTTGAAACCGCGACCCAGCTTTTGCAGAACCGAATCTCCTCAAATAGGGGTGATTCGACTTTTCTTTCTACGCGTCAGAGAAATTCAGAGCTACCTTTGATGAACCTTCCATCGGAGAGACATTCCCGCTCATCAATAACCCAGTTCCGGTAAGCTTTTTCGCTTCTTTCTCCATTCTCTTTTTCACAGTCGCTTTCTGATGATGAAAAGCGAGAATCGTCCTTTATGATTCAGAACAAAAGTTTGAAATTCAAAACCCACAACCGATACTACTCTGTGCTATTCATCCCAAAAATCAAAATGAATCCTAAAAACCTAGATGACTATCGCTCCAGTCCCAAACCACAAAACCCTCGCTTCAATTGAGCGACAGTGACAACAGATTTGGGTGTCTCGACTGGTAACGGCGACAATTGGTGATGGGAGAGAGGGAGCCGGCCAAGTGATCTTCGACTGGTAACGACGACGATTGGTGATGGCGTTGCGAGTCACCCAAAGCGGCGGTGACAACTTTGGGTGTCTCGACATCCACAGGTGAGGAATCGGTTACTTCTTGATTTTTTTTTCCGATTTCGTATGTTATTTCCATTCACTGATGGTTTCATGGTGATTTTGTGGCTGCGGTGTTAGATCCAGTAGGAGTAGGAGGAACGACGGTTAGTAAGAGCCTTATGAATCCAAAATCAGACTCTAAGCTTTTGGAGATCATCCTAGCAAAGGTATGATTGAACATCAACACCTTTGTTGCACTTTAATTGAACTGATTTTGCATCATATGGTTTCTGGTTTTGCGAGAAACCCATTTTCCTTAATTTTTTTTTTCTGTTTAGATTCATGTATATTTGATTGCTTTTGTTAATCTTTTTTGTAGATTGGTGCTGTTAATAACCTAATATACAGAACATCGATGCACTTATGCTTAGTATTTGATAGTTTAAGTTGTTATGAAAGAAATTAACATGAGAATTAGAGCAACTGTTGTTAGATAATTTGAAGAATCGGGGTTGTTCTATATGAACCAAATATATGAATTGCAATCTCTTTAGAAATGAAATGTGTGTATTTGGATGATAAGAAACATGTTAATCTGGGTTGTTTTTCAATGACGCTTTTATATTGTTTTGCAGTTAAAGTGTTTATGCATTCTTCGTCAATTTGTGCTTTTCTATTGCATTATGTATTTTACATTAATAGTCATTAAGGCTATTATTAAGACTTCTTATTTTGGATCTGTTGTCTCACTATTAGTTGGTTTTCAGATTTTCGTATGGTGTTTAGAGCAAGTTTCTGCCAGAAAATAAAGTAGAGTCGATTCAAGTTCTTGCACTAACTGCTGATTAAACAGGTGTTGTCTTTGATGTCGTCGTAGAAAATGGTTTAATGTATCTGTTTTATAAATTATGTTTTGGTAGTTAGTATAATTTGGATGTTTTTTTGTAAATCTTTGTTGGAATAAGCCAGTTTTGGTTTTTATCTTTGTTAGATGTTTTTTTTTTATCTATGTTCAGCCACTTTATTAGTTTTCTGTAAATTGAAATAAGCCTTATAGTTATGATATACAATCTGATTCTCATTTTTCACATTAAATTTGCAGATTGACAATGGTTGCTTATGTTTTTTTGTTGCAAATCATACCATCAGAGCCGGTTATAATATTTTGCAGATAGTAGTTCAAACTTTTACCTTATAACACAAGTTTTTGTTGCAATTTGATCATGTAGGTACCCCTGTGGTATAATAATCTCAAACTATTAGAATGCTAACGAGTTACTAATATTGAATCAGTTCATATACTTACTATGAAACTATTTTCGTTGACTATCAGTTCATATACTTACTATCAAACAGTTTTTGTTGATTAACAGCCTAAAAAGGTACACCACTTACCTGTAATTTTGTTAATGTTTGTAAATTGGTTTGAAATTTTGTGTTGGAGTTTTACTTATTTGAGTATTGTGAATTGAGAGTGATCTTTTTTTTTTAAATGTTTGTTACTGTGGTTTACGAATCTCATACATTTATAGCAGCTATGCATGAGCGTATTGATGCAGCCCTATTTGAGGAAGTCAGCTCTTCGTTTGACATGGATGCTATGATGGGGCTGCAGATTCTGTGCTCAGGTACACAAGCATGTTGAAGATGAACACGCTATAGTTTTAAGGCATACATTTCAGTTGTGTACTTCTCTTCATATGTTATGCTCAGGTGCATTTTATTTGGTTCTCTATTCCCTTTATTTCTAAGTGAACAACTATTTGGTGGGCACAAAAGATGTCACCTTGAGCAAAACATTTTGCTTTGTCTAACAATGCTCTAAAATTTGATTTGCTCAGGTGCATTTGATTAAGTCGTGATAAGAAAAAAGCCATGTGCAGTTTTGTCCCATTTTAGTCATTATACTTTGTTTCTTTGATTCATTAAAAGATGACTTTTTGTCAAGCTTAGGTTCATTATGTAATTTAGTCAAAATGGGTTGCCACTAGGTTTCTGACTTTCTTTTTCATCATCTTTTGGAAAGCAACTGCAAGGGTTGAATCCTCAAATTTGCAGATCAGGTGGGAGTACAAGCTGTGACACAATGAAGTTGGGTTGACCCGCTAATTGACATCAGGTAAGTTTTGACCCAGTTTAACATGTTAATTAAAGTCAATATTAGGATATTTATTTGGTCAAAGTGTTCCCTCAATTCTATAACAACTTATTAATGCATTAGATATGATTATAGAAATTTACAATGAAGATTTCAACCTTCTTTTTGGATTAAGTGTTTAATAATTATAAGCTAACAATAATCAGCTTCTGGACATATTCATTGCTAAACTACAGGGTAAAAAAGCTTCAATTTATACACCATAGTCGAAGATGCTAGGCGTACTCAAGGAGTAAGGGGTGAGCTTCTAAGCTTTACACCTAGAGTCAAGAAGCATATTTATGTGGTTGTAAGGACATATTATTTGCTCTGGAAGTGTTGTTGAAGCATTATGAGCAAGAAACATATGTAGGGATAGTCGGTTCATACTTTACATACTCTACTTTCAAGTGGTGTACCTTTGTTTGGACTGGTACATGTGTTATGAATTTTCATCACAACTTTTATCGGCTGCTTATTTTACCATGTTAATGTTGTCATATTCACAACATGGAGTATTTGATAATCCAAAATAATCTTTTTAGAGAAGTGTTGTGTCCTCAACTTTTGTATCAGGTAACCCACCCATTAAGTCCTTATAGTTAGTATGAATTATTTTCAATATCTGTTGAGTATAGATTTTGATTTATATTGCAATAGAGTATATATTACATGTTTACACAATAAAGAATATGCATGACATTATTGATCTGTTGCACTCGTTAAGTAACTGAAAACAAGTACCAGGTTAGTTAAATGTTGTTGTGCCGACATAACAAGCGAACAGAAGACGAATACCGCATTGTAGTTTGTTGTGCCGCGAACAGAAGACGAATAACACGCTATACACTGTCGCCGCCGCAACGCGCGGGCACACGGCTAGTATATATATATATATATATAGGGGAAGGATCCTATGAAAACCCTTTATTTTGTGAAAACGTGAAAACCACTTTAAAACCTACATAACTTCTTTATACGTTAATGTTTATTCATGAAATTTGCGCCAAATGTCTTAGAATTACGTTATCTATAACTCTGGAAAACAATATTTATAAAAAAAAACGTAAAAAAAACGTAAAAAAAAACGTTTTTTTTTTTTTTTCCGTTTTTGGTACACATGTGTACCATCATCACTACTACTACACAAAAACGAATTATAAAGTATAAAAACACTCCTTATGTTAAAAATATATTAAAAACATACTAAAAACAATAAAACATTTATGTTACGAATGATAATTAAACATAGTACACATGTGTAGCAATACTTAAAAAATCATAAAATGTTATTTTTTTCTTTAGATATAAAGATAATAAAACTATAATAATTAGGGTGCAATTTCCTTTTAAAACTATTAGTAACTCATATTAAATTTTGAGTTTTTTTATTGTGGTACACATGTGTACCAAAAACGGAAAAAAAAAATAAAAAATAAAAAAACGTTTTTTTTTGTTTTTGGTTTTTATAGAATTAAAGATAACGTAATTTTAAAACTTTTGGCGCAAATTTCATGAAAAAACATTAACGTATGAAAAAGTTATAAAGGTTTTAAAGTGGTTTTCACGTTTTCACAAAATAAATGAGTTTTCACACGATCCTAATCCTATATATATATATATATATTATATATATAGATTTGGGGTAAAATACATCAAGCAAAAACGCTACATCAATGCGGATTGATCTGGGGCGTCCATCAAGATCATCCAACAGCCAGGATCTATGGTGTTTTCCGCCTATGGTGTTTTTTTACCCCCCGAAAACGCCATAGGCGAAAACACCATAGATCTTGGCTGTTGGATGATCTTGATGGACGCCCCAGATCAATCCGTATTGATGTAGCGTTTTTGCTTGATGTAGCGTAACTCGACTCTATATATATATATATATATATATATATATATATATATATATATATATATATGGAGATGATCATTTGAGAACTAATTGGTTTTGAGAACATTAGAGAACCATTGTAAACCACTAGCTTATATATATAGAAAACCCTCCCATGAATTATAGTGGTCCCCACTTGAAATTAGTGGTTGAGATTTAGTCATCAAAAGTGCTCAAAATAAAAAGTTCTCATTTGAACCCAACCCATATATATATATATATATATATATATATATATATATATATATATATATATAGGGTTTGGTTCAAATGAGAACCAATTGGTTTTGAGAACTTTTGAGAACCATTCTGCGCCACTAATTTTCAGAGGGGGGGGGGGGCGGGGGGAGCACTGAAATTCATAGGGGGAGGGGGGATTTCCTTATATTTAACTAGTGGTTTAAAATGGTTCTCAAAACTATTTGTTTCTCAAATGATCCTCTCCCTATATATATATATATATATATATATATATATATATATATATATATATATGGAAAGGGTAATTTGCAAACCCTTGTGAGTTGGAAAAACTTTCAAAGCCCATTCTACACCCTTAATCATGTCAATCTAATGGTTCTCAGTTTTTCTTGATTTTTCATTTAAATATATATGTTGACCGAATCCTGAATCGTTATCATAATAAACAGATAAACACGTATGTAAAGGTTACCTGTTGTCATCTGGTTGAGATCAGCAGCAGTTAGGTTGTCCATCCTGTAAGTAGTCTTGGTTCCCCTTTAAGGTGTATGCTAATGATGGGATTAAGAATCGTAAAGGGTTTACAATTTTAGAGAGAGAGAGAGAGAGCAGAGAGAGAGGTCGAAAATATGAGTAGGTGATTAACTTCTAATCTCTTCAATAAGGCCCTATATATACACCCAAGGGAAACCCTAGTCTATCTATTAAGGGCAATTACGTCCATCAAATAATGCCAGATATGGTTAAATAGGTAATTGATTATTTAAGATAAATGATTAAAGGACATAATATAATATATATTATATACATATATACGAATACATATATATATATATTAAGTAATATATATTACGTCTAACATTCTCCCACTTGGCCGAATGATCATTTGTAATGAGGTATTAGTTAAGTCTGACCAGAATTTAATACTCATTTCAATTTTAAACCAAAATTACAGCAGGAAAATACAGTCATAGAGTTGATTATCCAACTCAAGACCCCCATTAATCATACTACAACCCCAAATTTAAAATTCAACTTAAATTCAGAATCAATCACAAAAATAAGCCCTTAACGTTGATTTATAATAAAACTGTCTATATGTCAATATTGCATGCATAACATATTTAGAGACAAAATCAAACGGATGAGGAAATAATAATTAGTCATTCATATTGTGATATGCTTGGTCATCAATAAACCCCGTCTTTATTATGAGCTCTTAGAAAAGACATATGAGGATAGACCTTAAGTTATAGGATCCTTAAGCATATCATGAATATTTTCAATACAAGCACTTAGTTTCCTCTATTTTTTCTTAACGAACAATAATCTTGTATCGAAAATTTAATGCAGCTCCGCTCAAAACTGTTATTGTTTTAAGAAATTAGGGTAGCTGACTTTATCACAGTAAGTCTTCAATATGTTATATTGGAGTTTAGGAATTATGAGTCTACTGATAAATTTACCAACAACATCTAGTGACAAATTATGTCATAATAACTTAGGTTGTTGTTATCAGGTTCTTATGACTCCTCTATGATCCATGAGATAAATCTGTCCGCAGACATGAGGATATACCCTTGAGTTGACATTTAATACCCTCTGAATACAATAAAGTCAAAATTTAGAGATAGTCAACTACTTTAAGTTTATCACTTCTTTTATAGTCTTTTGTTTCTTATCGATATTGAAATGCCATCTTAGATGAACTAAACTTAGGAAATGATTTTCATCATTTCTAGTGTTTCAGCAATGTAAGCAATATCTTAAACGAGTATAGACTTGAACATATATAAGGCTTCTAACTAATGAAGCATAAGATTCAGTTACTTGAACCTTTATTAGTAATCTCATTACTAGAGTTACAGACTGAGAGCAACGTTGCATGTTGTAATGTGCTGAACACATAATTAAATCTAATGAGACTTAATTAATGTCTTATTAGGTTGATCTTGATGTATTTTGATGCTTATCTCATAAGAAGCATATTCAAGATTTTAATGTCAAAATTATGCGAAAATAAGTCGCCTTGACTCATGCAACAAAACTAATATATTACTTGCCTAAAATAATGTATATAAGGGCAAGTGTTGTATTAGTTGCTCCCACTCATCTTAAGGTAGGCCCATTTTTCTCCACTTATTATTGATGAAGAATGATTACATTTAAAAATTCATCAAACTTTGAATATCTGTGACGACCCTAAAACTTTTGCTTTCTTTCCCCAGCAACGACAGCTGATGCTGCGAATGCTACGACGCAAGAATAATTTTCAGGACGAAAATTCCAATTACAAGGGGATGATGTGACATCCGAGAATTTCAAGGTTTACTTCCGTTAGACAATTCCGTTAGTTACGTTATAAGTGTTAACTTAGTAACTAATGCTTAACTAGGCCGAATACGTCCACGTCCTTTGGTTGATCACCAAACCCGCCCATATGTGCTATGTGTTCATTTATTAATGTCATTATGTGCAATGTGATTTAAACGCATGATTTAATATTATAAATAGCATGACAAATTGTAAATCCTTGATTATGTGAAAATTGCCTAAGTTGTGCAGCCAGCGAAACTACCGGGCGAAACTGTAGTGTCGCCCGGTAGCCAGCTAAGTTAATCAGTTAAAACGTGACCAGGGCTAGTTTCGCCTGGCCAGCGAAACTAGCCTCTGATATAAATAATCTTAATAAACCCTAGTTCTCCTATTTGCCTCATTTACACAAAAACACACACACTCTTCTCTGGAGATCTGGTCAGCCGAAAACCATCAAGAAAACCAAGATCTCAGCCTCAAGACAACATCCATTCGATTCCTTGATCGAATCGTGAGTCCCAAAACCTTCCTTTATGCCATTTCTATGTGTTTTCTATGTGTTTCTTCATAAAGCATGCTTAAACCTTCATGATATTGTTAGATCTTCTGTAGGAATGCTTAGTAATGCTAGATCTATCATAAAGTTTGCAACTTTACGTTTAAAATCCAACCATGAAAGAGATTTATGCTATTTAGGTCACTTTAGGGTTTTAAATGCATTTTGGTGATTTGATGATGAAAATGCATGAATAAGGTGTTAAAACTTGTTGATTGATGTTGGTAAATGCCTATGTATGCTAGATAATGAGTTATGTGAAATATGGAAGCTGTTAGAGTGATTTTTAGGCTGATCCGTAAGTTTTTCGCGACCAGCGAAACTGTAATGTTCTTTGGGCGAAACTATACAGCGAAACTGTATAGATCTCCCTCCAGCGAAACTGTGCTGGCGAAACTGTAGTGTCGCCCGTGAAACTGACCAGACCAGCTCGAGCGAAATTACCGAGCGAACCAACCTGAACGAAAGTTCAAACCAGTTTCATGCGAAACTAGGCTAGCGAAACTGCGTCAGCAGTTTCGGGCGAAACTAGCCTAGCGAAACTGTGTCACCGGGTATTGCCTAGCGAAAGTGCTGCCCGTGCACGTAGCGAAACTGCCTAGCGAAACTATGCTAGCGAAACTAATACCTGACCTAAAAACCAAACTTGTACAATTTACTTGAATGATATGCCACGACTTACATGATTATGCCATGACGATACATGCTTTGATTTCTGATGTATATGAACCCTTGTTTATGATCAACCATCAGTGTCGTGTGTCTGTATGTCGAGTCATAGTTCCAACGTGCTATGTTATGGGCCATAGCGACGTTAAGTAAAGATTAGACACAAAACTAATACTTAAGACCTAAACGTGTTCATAGGTCTTCGATAAGCAATACTTGGATTGTTAGCAAGTGTAGCAGTGCAACTAAAGGTGAGTGTCACTAACCCGATTACCGTGAACCCGTTTGGGTCACACCGAACAACTAAAAGAAAAACAATGCTGACAAACTCGAGAGTGCTAGGCACCTCCCTGATGAACTTGAAAACCTGGAGTGCGCGGCACCCACTTGATGAACTTGAAGTGCTTTATGGGAAGCACTTGTGAATTACTTAAACAACTATTTCTGAAACGAAACTGAAAACACTTTTGAGATTCATGAGAATCCGGTAAACTGTTTTAATATGGCTAGTGTAGGTTAAAGTCTAAACCACATGATATCACATGATTTCTAAGGATGCCTTGAAAACTTAAAAGTCCTCAACTAAATTGTACCATTAATTGTAAAGCGAGGGGATGTTGGGTAGATCTACTGGAGTTTGACAAACTCCGCCCCGTGGCACGGGGAGTGCACGGAGGTACAATATCAGCCTATCTGACCGTGATCCCGAGAGGACACGGGGGAGGCAAAACCGCGATGACGTAGGTCCGCAGCACTGATGGCACGGCCACTACAATAATTTATGGTCAGCTTTGGTACAAACTTCCTTAGTGCATGGAACAACGGATTAGCTACCCGCGATATCGGTTGAGCACTTTAACTATACAAGACTAGTACATACCCGATAACGTAGGTTACGGACAATACTTTTTACTAAACCTCAATAACATGATTTTGATTATCACAAGCATTGCTTTTCACAAATGAATATTTCATAAGTATATGTTGACTCGAGACCGGGCCAATGCATGACAAGCCCACTGTGAACTCACCAACCGTTAGGTTGACACTTGCGTGGTTTAAACTTTTGCAGATCGCTAAGGAGTATCCGGAGCGGGTTGGCATGGCACATGAAGACCTTTATTTTAATTAACTAATTGGGAATTTAATACACTGATTTGTAAAGCACGTGGTTAGTGATAGAATGATATTTTGTTCCGCTGCGTAACTTGAGATTGTTTTTTTATGATATATCTTTGGACTAACTCTGATTCGTTTAGTATTTGTAACTAATGGTTGTGGTCCTGGTCTGGTCGCACCCCTTAACGGTATAAACTCCGTTAGTGGTTAATTTGGGGGTGTGACAGATTGGTATCAGAGCCATAAGTTGCAGAGAACTGGAATCATTTTGAAAAACGATTTGGAAACTGCAACTTGAAACCTTATCTACAAACGAACAAACAAATTCCCAAAACCAAAAAAAAAATAATAATAATAATTACGTGCCAACCTGGGATACTCGCTCTGTTGTGTAAGTAAAAGCTTAGTACATATGTATATATATATATATATATATATATATATATATAAATATATATATATAGACCGTGTCTAGGAAGTCTAACGGAAAACCTTAGGGAAAATTTTCACACACGAATACGAAACGCGAACGCTAATGCGCGCACTATGCCGGGGAAAGCGACAACGAAACGATGCTACACACTACGTCCTGATTTCTACTACGATGACTACGCCGACGGTGACTTTTATGGGAAGGCCGACTTTCGACGATAGCTACTTGCGACTTACGACGTTCTCCGACGACGCCTCGATTTTTGCATGAAATTTTTTTTCTGGACTAATAGAGGGATAACGGGAAATTGTTAATATACATATTATGAGATATGTATAAAATATAACTGTGACTGAACACCGGCTACTTTAACTGTCCAGCAAGATGTCTGGAAGAGGACACGGAAGGAACAACATCAACATGACACCTGCACAGCTGCAGGCGATGATTAATGAACACGTGCGAGCCGCGGTGGCAGCCGTCCAAGCTGCATACGCCGCACAGGGTAATTATTATGCCAGTTAAGGCACAAAACGAATTATATTTGACCTGTTTAAATTTGAACCCGAACTATTTATGCATCAGGAAACCACCACTGCACGTTTAAGTCCTTCATGGGAATGGATTGGTTAGAACTAGCTGGCCATACATTAGGAATCGACCTTATGCCTTTCCCGATTAGTAGTTTTGATGTAATAGTAGGAATGGATTGGTTATCTGAGAATCGAGCTGAAATTTTATGTCAAGAAAAAGTGGTTCGTATTCCACTCAAGGACGGTGAAGTGTTAACAGTTCAAGGTGAAAAGGGTGGAACAGTAACCGGTATCATTTTGTTTCTCAAAGCTCAAAAGTGCCTTCGTAAAGGTCACTTCGCGATTCTCGCAAACGTCACCGATTCGACACTTCCCGAACGTAGAATCGACGACTACCCGATAGTCCGCGACTTCCAAGATGTATTTCCTGAAGATCTGCCTGGTTTGCCTCCATTTCGACAAGTAGAGTTTGGAATCGACTTAGTTCCTGGAGCGTCTCCAATTGCACGCGCACCTTACCGTTTGGCAGTAAGTGAACTCAACAAACTCTCCGCACAACTTCAAGAGCTACTCGACAAAGGGTTCATTCGTCCAAGTTCGTCTCCGTGGGGAGCACCGGTTTTGTTTGTTAAGAAGAAAGATGGAACGTTCCGAATGTGTATTGACTAGCGAGAGCTTAACAAGGTTACGATCAAGAATCGGTATCCACTTCCTCGAATCGACGATCTCTTCGACCAACTGCAAGGTTCGAGCTACTTTTCGAAGATTGATCTACGGTCTGGATATCACCAACTTCGTGTTCGAGATGAGGATGTACCCTAGACTGCTTTCAGAACTCGGTATGGTCACTACGAGTTCCTGGTTATGCCGTTTGGGCTAACTAATGCGCCTGCTGTATTTATGGATCTGATGAACCGAGTGTGCAAGCCGTACCTCGATAAGTTTGTGATAGTTCTCATCGATGATATTTTGATCTACTCCAAGACAAAGGAGGAACACGAGGAGCACCTGCGGCTTATATTGGAATTGCTCCGCAAGGAACAACTTTATGCTAAGTTTTTGAAGTGCGATTTTTGGATTCGCGAAGTCCAGTTTCTTGGACACATTGTCGATCAGAACGGAATTCATGTTGACCCAGCAAAAGTGGAAGCTATCAAGAATTGGCCTACTCCAAAAGCGCCGACCGAAATCCGACAATTTTTGGGACTTGCCGGATATTACCGAAGGTTCATTAAGGGTTTCTCGCAGTTGGCTCAACCCTTAACGGCTTTAACGCACAAAGGAGTGCAATACAGATGGGGTGAAAAAGAAGAACGTGCGTTTCAAACTCTTAAAGATATGTTATGTTCAGCTCCAATTCTCGCGTTACCCGATGGAATTGACGACTTTGTGGTCTATTGTGATGCATCCATTCAAGGACTCGGTTGCGTGTTGATGCAACGGGACAAAGTGATTGCCTATGGGTCCAGGCAACTGAAGGATACTGAGAAGAATTATACAACTCATGATTTGGAATTGGGAGCCGTTATTCATGCACTCAAGATTTGGAGACATTACCTCTACGGAACAAAGTGCACGATATTTACCGACCACAAGAGCCTACAGCACATCTTTAATCAGAAGGATCTCAACATGCGACAACGACGGTGGGTCGAGCTATTGAATGACTATGACTTAGCGATTAAGTATCACCCGGGAAAAGCCAACGTTGTGGCTGACGCTTTAAGTCGAAAAGAGTATGAAAAGCCTCGACGAGTACGAGCGCTGCAACTTACCATTCACACGGGACTGCCGGACCGGATCCGCGATGCCCAACAAGAAGCTTTGAAGGAAGAAAACTTCGCAGCTGAAGCACTGCGAGGGGTAGATGGTAATTCTGAAGTTAAGTCCGACGGACTCAGGTATTACAATGACAGAATTTGGGTTCCTCTACTTGGAAATCTCCGTGAGCTCGTGATGGACGAGGCTCACAAGTCAAGGTATTCGGTGCACCCTGGATCGGATAAAATGTACCAAGATTTGAAGAATTTGTATTGGTGGCCGAATATGAAAGCCGACATTGCTCGATATGTGGCTAAGTGCTTAACATGCTCAAGAGTCAAGATCGAGTACCAAAAGCCTTCTGGGCTATTACAGCAACCAAAGATCCCAGAATGGAAATGGGAGGATATCTCAATGGATTTTGTAACGGGATTACCTCATCGGTCGAATCGACCGGATGCAATTTGGGTTATCATTGATCGGTTAACCAAATCTGCACACTTCATTCCAATGAAAGAAACTGATAATATGGATAAGTTAACAAAGCTGTATATTGACCGAATTGTGGCACGTCATGGAGTGCCTAAGACTATTATCTCCGACAGAGATCCTCGATTTACTTCCCGGTTATGGCAATCTATGCAAGAAGCACTGGGGACGAGACTGGATATGAGTACAGCCTATCACCCGCAGACCGATGGTCAGACGGAACGAACTATTCAGACTCTAGAAGACATGCTCCGAGCTTGCGTTCTCGACTTTGGTAAAGACTGGGAGGCTCATCTTCCGTTGGTGGAGTTCTCCTACAACAACAGTTATCATTCAAGTATCGGTGCTGCACCTTTTGAAGCTCTTTATGGCAGAAAATGCAGATCGCCCGTGTGTTGGGCTGAAACGGGTGAGAAGGGACTCACCGGACCGGAAATCATTCATGATACAACCGAACGTATTATTCAAATCAGAAAGCGGATAGCCGCAGCACGTGATAGACAAAAGAGCTATGCCGACAAACGCCGAAAACCTCTGAAGTTCGAGGTAGGCGACAAGGTATTATTGAAGGTATCTCCCTGGAAGGGAGCGATACGCTTCGAAAAGTGTGGAAAGTTAAATCCTCGCTACATCGGTCCTTTTGAAATCATCGGGGAAGTAGGGCCGGTGGCCTACCGATTACAACTCCCTGCAGAACTCGATGGAGTTCACAACATGTTTCACGTTTCTAACCTAAAGAAATGTCTGGCTGAAGACATCGAAATAATTCCTTTGGAGGAATTAGAAATTGATGAACATCTAAGATTTATCGAGCAACCAGTAGAAATCATGGGACGCGAGGAGAAAGCCCTCAAACGTAGCAAGATTCCGATCGTCAAGGTGCGATGGAACTCAAAGCGTGGACCTGAATATACTTGGGAACGAGAGGATCAGATGAAGAAAAAGTATCCTCACCTGTTCGAGCAAACGTCCACGGGAACGCAAGGTATGATTTAATTTTGGGGACCAAAATTCCTGTAACAGGAGGAGGATGTGACGACCCTAAAACTTTTGCTTTCTTTCCCCAGCAACGACAGCTGATGCTGCGAATGCTACGACGCAAGAATAATTTTCGGGACGAAAATTCCAATTACAAGGGGATGATGTGACATCCGAGAATTTCAAGGTTTACTTCCGTTAGACAATTCTGTTAGTTACGTTATAAGTGTTAACTTAGTAACTAATGCTTAACTAGGCCGAATACGTCCACGTCCTTTGGTTGATCACCAAACCCGCCCATATGTGCTATGTGTTCATTTATTAATGTCATTATGTGCAATGTGATTTAAACGCATGATTTAATATTATGAATAGCATGACAAATTGTAAATCCTTGATTATGTGAAAATTGCCTAAGTTGTGCAGCCAGCGAAACTACCGGGCGAAACTGTAGTGTCGCCCGGTAGCCAGCTAAGTTAATCAGTTAAAACGTGACCAGGGCTAGTTTCGCCTGGCCAGCGAAACTGCCAGCGAAACTAGCCTCTGATATAAATAATCTTAATAAACCCTAGTTCTCCTATTTGCCTCATTTACACAAAAACACACACACTCTTCTCTGGAGATCTGGTCAGCCGAAAACCATCAAGAAAACCAAGATCTCAGCCTCAAGACAACATTGTTAGAGCATATTCCTATGCCACGATGTGTCTCGTGTATTGTATCTATGTAATGAGAGCAACTGTGTGAGTCTAGTTAGGCTGCTGGGCGTATCACATGGTCCGCCGGACCAGTTGGTGCTGCGTATCAGTTGATACGCTGGTTGATACGCCGGCCAGTTTAAGTTACCTATAAATAGGTAGTTTGTGTTGAGAGCAGGAGCACTGATATAGAACTTCAAGTCATATTCTACTTTTCTGTGTGTGTGTTTCTGTGTGTATGCTCTCAAGGTTTCATCAATACAAATCTCATTTGTATTTACTTTTGATCTCATTTCATCTCATTATCACTTGATTAGCAAACGATCCATCGCTCTATGGTTTTACAAGTGGTATCAGAGCTATCTGGTTCCATTTGCTGATCATATTCTGTGATTTTGGAGATTTTTAGAGAGAAAAAGTGGGTTTTGAAGCATTTTTCATCAAATTCTTCCAATTCCGGGTGTTTCCATGGTTAAAAATGATTTTCGAGCATTCCTGGTAAGTTTTCGCATCTGTGTTAAGCAAATTTAAGTTTAATTTGTCAAAATTTGCGAAATCAGTCGAAATCAGCATGAAAAATGACTGATCCGCCGGATGAACAATCTGGTCCGCCGCCTGATCCGCTAGACAATCTTCATCAGCTGGTCCGTGACGGTTATAGCGTATCAGTGTGATCCGCTGAAAATTCTGGTCCGCCGTATCAGTTTTTGGTCCGCCCGATCAATCTGGTCCGCTAGTACAATTTGGTCCGCTGGTTATAAATCTGATCCGCAGGTATAATCTGGTCCGCTGAGATTGTTC
>JBCNJP010010409.1:0-20000 GCA_039602395.1 Deinandra increscens subsp. villosa
CTATTTGATGATTGGTAGAATACTGTTAACTTCCAACCTAATAAGGACCCCACAAAATATTTCTCTGAACTGGACAGAAAACATGATAAATACATCACATGAGACAAGTTGAAAATTACCTTGTATGAGCTTAAGTGGATAAACAATACCGACAATCTGACTTAGGGTACCGGACCCGAAAGGTGATTTGAATTATAAGTGTTATTGATCACGTAATTGACCGGTATGATTCTAAACATGTCTGACCACGACCATACAAAAATAGGTGAATTTTCAAAGTCAAAGTGCTTAAATTTCCAAGTTTGGTGAAAAATTGACCAACTTGTGCTAATTTCAATCTTGTTATTGGTTTGAAGTTAACCAACTTAAAAGAATATGGATTCTTGAGTTCGGGTGGAAAATTGACCCAACATCGGATGAAACTGAAAATTTTGAGTTCGGGTGGAATTTCTTGACCAATCAAGTCAAATTTAGGTACTAGGTGTGTCATGGTCAAATTTGTTGAAATTAACAGGTACTTGACTTATTAATACAAAAATTTATCTTCCTGGTAGGTTACTGGTAGCAGACATGCTTTTCTTTAAAATTTTAGTTATGTTGTAATTTTTAAGAATTACAATTTTACCCTTTTGTTACAATTCTGCTCTTAGCGGACTTGATTTTTGCCTTAGCGAACTTCTGTCTGAGGCAAGTCCGCTAAGAATGATTAACAGGTTTGCCTTTAGCGAACTTGTTTAAAGACTTGTAATTTTTGAGTTTTTTCTTAAAGTCCGCTAAGAACAAATTGTTCTTAGCGAACTTGATTGGTTTTTGTGTCTTTTTAAATGGTGAGAAGTCCGCTAAGTTGAACTTGTCCTTAGCGAACTTCTCCCATGTTTTATTTTTTGTTTAAGTGTTTGAGAAGTCCGCTAAGAAGGATTTTGCCTTAGCGAACTTCTCCACTTGCATTATAAGTCTACTGAGGTTAAACTGTTCTTAGCGAACTTGTTTATACCTTAGCGGACTTCTTTTTTACTTAGAAAATTTTTGCATTCACAAGTTTCATTTGGCCTTAATGTACTTGTTTTAGCCTTAGCGAATTTCTCAGGAGCTTAGCGGACTTGCTTAGCGAACTTGTGGACTTTGCTTAGCGAACTTCTTTTAGGCTTAGCGTACTTCTTTGAGGCCTTAGCGAACTTGTTTTTAATAAGTCTCCCTTTAGCGAACTTGTCTAAGTCTTAGCGAACTTGAGACTCTAGCGAACTTGTCTCAGTCTTAGCGGACTTGAGACAGTTCTTAGCGAACTTGTTTTAAAACTTAGATATTTATAAGTTCGCTAAACCTAACACTATATAAGGGAGACTTAACCATCTTTCCTCATTCACTTTTTCAAATTACTCATCCGCTCCTCTTCTCTCGAACCGGCGACGCAAAAAAACCTCCACTGTTCGATCGATTTTCTGGATTTTCTCTATAATCTGTTGAGATATCATCAATTAGGGTTGATTTACACACTCCTCTTGTGATTACAGGTTCGATTTCACTTTATGTCTAGGTTAATCTTGATCGATTAGGTTCGGTTGTCAAGGTTCATGCATCGTAGGTGCGAGATAAATGTCCAGGGTTCTAATACTGACATTTTTATGATTAAACAAATTTCTTTGCCTTTTTATTGCTCCTATTCCACTTGTGAGCGTGATCAAGAATTTCTTACAGTTGAGAGATTGATCAAGAGCATCTTTTTTCTTTTGATCTTAGAAAATTGTAGATCATCAAAAAGGTATGCTGCTCTATCAAATGGCAATTTGGGTTAAGACTCAAACTTGGCTACACAGGGGCAAATTTTTACTTAAATTTTGGTTATTTGAAGCCTACTTGATGTCTAACATAAATTGCTTGATCCCAGCAGATTATTCTTACTAAGACAATTGAGAAATCATTGCATCTTAGATTAGATCTTAGTCACCCATAGATCTTCACAAAGGTATGTGTTTCTCAATACAAGCATTCATGTTATCAATCAGGTAGTGCATCACCTTGTTTCATTCTTATGTACATTTAAGTCTTTCTTTGTGTAAGTTGACATCCAATTGAGCCTAACACTGGTGGTTCAGGCTGGTTATGATCCACATGGGTTTGAAATTAGTCTATAACTCAGGTGAAAGGATCTTGGACTCATTTAACACTAAGTTAGATTTAATTTTGTCAATTATGACATATCTAAGTTAATTTGACCATCTTTGTGATTTATTGAGAGCATATCTACAAAGGATGTGATCTATGATACCTCCAAGGTTCATATGAACTATCTTAGGTATTTAAGCTCTGATTGAACACTTATTGGTCATGTTGACTTTAATAAGTCAAATTTGGCATTGAATTGTTTTTATGAGACTTAGGTAACTATCTGTGCTTGAATGAGAATTTGGTGACTTGGTTATGTTTTGTTTAATCCATATGTGCTTCTATTTGTATGTTAGGATTGAATTTGACTTGTAAAGACATCATCTCATCTGTTAAAGCATAATTTGTCACCTTTGTCCTTAAAAATGATCAAATTGGAACACTTGACCCATTAGGACCTCTTGCATGTTTTATAGGTGTTAATTTGACTCTGTTGCTTCTAGACAATCCTTATTGATGTTATTATGTGATTTAAACACTTTGTAGTCAACTCTAAGTGTTGTGAATCTGCATATGAGATCCTGCTGGTCTTAGCGGACTTGATTCAGTCCTTAGCATACTTCATGTCTGCTTAGCGGACTTGTTTTGTTCCTAGCGAACTTGTTTCCATGCTTAGCGAACTTGTTTTTGTTCCTAGCAAACTTGTTCTCTGCTTAGTGAACTTAATGAGTTATAGCGGACTTGTTCTACTGCTTAGAGGATTTTAAGTCAATTCATCATAACTATAGATCAGTAATTGAATTTCTGACATACTAGGATTGTTCTGATAGTTTGACAAGTAAGTGTGACACTCATTGCATGCATCAAATTGGCTTTTCAAATGGGATAGACCTGTTACATCCTAACATCCCTGTCCTAAACCTAAAAGTGCTGATTTTGACTTAGATGATCCTTGTCCTAATCATAAAACACCAAATCAAGGAGTTCACAAGTTCGGGTGGAACCAAATCACAATGTGACTTTCCCTTAACTAACTTGACAAATTGGGATCTCAAAACCTCACAATATGCTATTTAATCTTAAAGTCAATTGGTCTTTGATCCCAGATTGCCAATACCTCCTATATTTGATGAATCTAACTGTTGTTGAGTCTCAGTAGTAGAATTTTCATTAATTCCTCTCTGACCCAATAACAAGTCAAAATTTGGTTTGTTCAATCTAAGTTTTGGGTCATTTACAGTGTTTTATACAATACTTACATTTAAGTCAACATTAATGGAGATTTAGATCTGGCTCCTTATTTTCCAGATTTTAAAAATTACACACACATATTTTTTACTTCCTATGATACTTACCTTTGTTATTCATAAAATTCCGGGTGCATGTGATCATTTTTGGAGTATATGCATTATGTGAGTTGGTTTATGTCATTGATTCTATATATGAAAAGCTCTGTCACTATCACGAGTCTAGTGTGACATGACATTCATCTAGTGTCAGATTGGATATAATCCTTTAATTCTATATGTGTAGATGCCTCCCAGACAAGCTGCTGAAGCTTTAGAGTTTGGTCGTTTACACAACGGAAGATGTGTGTTTAACAAGAACTGGGAAAGTGCTGATGAGCAGGCAATTGACTTGTTGCAGTAATCAACTTGGGTAATGGCAATGCAGATTAATTCTGTCATCTACAAGGGTATAATTGAAGCTTTTTGGAACAATGCTCAATCTGCAGAGTTGGATGATGAAACAAGCATAATAAGGTCAAGGATACAAAACATTGATGTTGAAATTACTGAAGAGAAGATCAGAACGGTCCTGAACTTGTAAGATGATGACAAGCCCAAGACTTTTATGAAGGCCCGGTGGCAATCAACAATCTTAAGGATGGGTTACTCTGGCGTATTTCTTCCAGATGTCAGCAATAAAATTCTCAAGACCTTATTCCCGATTAACTGGAGGTTCATAATCAGCTTCTTCATTGCTGCCTTTGGACACAGAAAGGCATCTCCAGATGACTTTGTTGAAGAAACCGCATGTGCTCTACATGGGTTTGTCACTGGTGAAGGCTATAATCTCTCACGCCAACTCCTCAAATGGATGATTGCCAATCTACATCGCACTGGAAGGGCAAAGAAGTTCCTGATGTACCCCCGGTTCATCCAAGCTATCTTGGATCATTATTACCCAACTTTGATCAAGCAAGGAGAAACCATCTCTACAAGTTCAATGAACTCTGGCTCATACAACAAGTACCATAAGGGTAAATATCAAGGAAATGCTGTACCCTTCTTTCCCGAGATGATTGCTCGGATTGCTCTCGCTGATACTGAAAGAGATAACCAAATGGGTGAAGCAGCTGTTGAAGCTCAAGTAGAACATAATGAGGCTGATCAAGTCCACACTGAGTTGGATTTAAATGCACCTGCTACTGCTACTTTTGATGCTGTTGAAGACCTTGGGAATCTCCAGGGTACAGGTGCTGAAGCTTCTGAGCATGCTGAACGCTCCTTAAGTCCTATGCTGGTGGATTTGTCTGAAGAAGGAGAAGGAGACGACGACGATAATGATGAAGGGTCTGACTCCTCAGATTCCGATGATAGTCCCACACAACCTGAGGGCATTCATCCTCGGAAAAGACAAAGGACTGGAGACTATTCCAGGGCTTCTATAGTTACGACACCACAATCATCCACTGATAAAAGCTACAATCCATCACAGGATGAACAGGATGATGAAGAGGATTCAGTGTGTCTCGATGAGGACGATCTTAAATATAACCTTGAAGATGACACTGATAGTCCTCCCGAGTATCCTCCTAATACTACTTTACAAACTCTGACAAAAACTGGTGAGAGTAGTTATAAATCCGCTGAGTTCTTCATCAGAGCTGAGAGAAGTAATGCCTGTACTGAATAGCTCAAATTCAGAAGGAAGCCCGACAAACAGGATGATTATGAAGTGGTGAGTTCTTCTGGCACCCCATCGGACACAGCCTTAGCTGCAGCAACTATCTCTCCATCTCCAGCTGAACATTTTGAAGGATTAGACATGGATATGAGGCCACTGAAGCAGCTAGCTGAAGCTGTTGTCACCGCCACTGACATTACTGGAATTGTTGCTAGCAGCCCATCAACTTTAGAATCTGAAAAGGTGATGGAACTTCAGGCTAAAATTGTCAACCTTCAGAGTCAGAATGACCATCTAAACTGTTCACTGCAAGTGGCAAATCAAAGGATTAATGATTAGTCACAAGTCATTGCTGAATAAGCTGCTGAGATTCAGAGACTCAAGGATTTGTTAGCCAAATCAAGTGAAGGCAAACAATTAAGTGACAAACCAGATGATGATACCGGTGATAAAGAGAATGAAATGCCAGAAAACCCACCTCAATCTGATCAGAGAAGTGTAGGTGAAAATTCACAATACCCCATATCTTCTACTACCATTCCAGCTGGTAAAGACTCGACGGGTGTTCATGACACCTCGAGCCCATTGCATGACAACGATTTTGAAATCCATGATGACACTGTCATAGAAGGAGATGATCTTAATTTCCCTGATGACGAAGATTCCTTCGTCAGCAGCCTCCTTCATGATGAACCAGCTGATGAGACTCTGGACTCGATCAAAAGGCTTGCACTTGTGCCTGAAAACCTAAAACTTCCAAGGTTTGCACAGGCTGCCAAGATTCTTGCTATTGAGGGTTCAACAAGTGCTGAGTCTGAAGCTGAACATGACGTATCTCTTCAACTTTTGTTCATTCCCACTGATCATGCTAATACCTCTACCTCCTCTGCCATAGTTCCAGTAACCGAAGGTGTTCGTCATATTTACATCGATCCAGCCTTCTTGGATTTTGAGATGTCCAATTTTAGGGAATACTATGCCGAGAATCTGTACTCAAGAAGAAAATCATGCGGTATTCTCATTGAGACACTTGAGGATGGTAATGAAGCAGCTTATGAAGAACATCCTTACTTTGTAGACTTTGGAGACAAAAGCGACATGAATGAGCTAGGTCAAAGAATGAACGTGCTCATGAACGAAGCCAATCCTCTGAACTACATCGACCTGGATACGATCGATAGTGTGGATGATGAACAAGAGAAACCTCCTTGTCCTACTCCAATCCAAGTAAAGATGGAAGTAGAAGACGAGTATGTGAGTGTGCCTCTTTCGACCGTCATGTCTACAGCAGAAACACTTGCCTTGGACATCAACCCATATGTTCCAGGTCCCATTCCAATTGATGCTGAAATCATCAATCTTGAGAAAAGTGCTAATCAAGAAACTGAAAGTCAAATTGATCCTGGTGTTTCTGCTGAGCAAGATCTCTGAAATCAGATCTTTGAAGCTTCTTTCATACATTTCTCCTCTAACTCTGATAAGGAGGAAAATGATCCCAAGGAAACGGCTGCTCCAGAACCTGCTGTCACAGAGCAACCCGGTCTTTCTGATAAGGATAAGGGAAAAAGAATATTGACTCCTGAGGAGATTGCTGAGGAGCATCTGAAAAGGGAAGCTGAGAAAGATAGGTCTCGTCGAGCGCTTATTAAAGAAACCCTCAGTGAACAAAACCGACTGCTTGAGGAGAAGGCTGTTGATACACGATATGGCAATGAGCTGGATCAGACAAAGACACGAAGATTTCAAGACTTAAGTTCTGGTGGCCGAACTCCGGTCGAACCTTGGCCGAGCTTTGGCCGAACCTCAAGTGCGGACAGGCTTAGGAGTTCGGACATCTGTAGGTCTATATATAGTTTTGTGTGTGTCTTTGTAACTAGTTTTTTGAGAGTGGAGCGAACTTCTGTGTGAGAGTGTGTGTTTGTACTCTGATTCTCTGATTATCAAGTATTAATGAGAGATTGAGTTTATTTACATCGTTTTGTTTGCATTCTCATATACACGATTGTTATCGAACCAGACCGATCCCACGCTCAGGCGTTTTCAAGTGGTATCAGAGCTTTCTGGTATCGTTTGGTTCGACTTGGTGCAATTCGTGTGTTTTGAATTTCGTTTTCAAGTTTATCTCTGAAAAATTACGTCAAAAATGTCATGTTTCACGTCAAAATTCCTTGTTTTTGTTCATTTCTAGTCATCTGAGCGTTCTGATCTCGTTTGAGTGTGTTTTCTGGTGAGATCTATAAATTTCCGAAAAATTCTCGTTCGGCCGAACCTGCAGTTCGGCACAACCGCTCCGAGTTTTGAGTTCAGAGTGAAGTTCGGTCAAAATTTTCGTTCGGTGAGAGTTCGGTGGTCTTTCGGAGAGAGTTCGGTGAGAATTCAGTCTCGGGGAGAGTTCGGACTAAGATCAGAGAGAGATCGGCGAGTTTTGAGTTCGGAGCAAGCTCGGTGGACGTTCGGACTTTGTTTTCAAGTTCGGTGATAGGTCGGAGCAGGTTCGGAGGCTGAAACGAGTTCGGAGCAAGTTCGGACATATCAGAATTTTGAACTTTTTCAAAATGTCGGATTATAATGCGTTTGCTGCTATTCAATCGCAGATGCAAACATTACTGAATTACGACAATGAAATCGGGACGACTCAGAAAGTTCCCAAACTTCTTAAGTTTGAGGATTATGTTAATTGGAAGAAGAGATTTGAAGCTTATATCGGCACAACGGATCCAGATCTATGGATTGCTATGGATACACCATATGTGTATCCTGTTGGGGTAAATAATGTTCCTATTATGCAAAGGAATCTGGATCTTGAACAAAAGGCTGATTTTATTAGAGAGCAAAAAGCATATGGTTTGATAACTCAAGCTTTACCTAAAGAATTGTTACACCAATTTAAAAGTTGCAAACACTCTAATGAATTATGGACGACACTGAAAGAAAGGTGTGAAGGAAACGAACAGTACAAGAAAAGTAAGAAGAAAGTGCTAAACAAGGAGTTTGACAACTTCAAACATTTTGATGGTGAGGGCGTTCCAGAGTTAATTTCAAGATATTGTCACTTGTTGTCTGAAATGGACAATGTCCAAATCAAGAAAGATGATGAAGAGCTTAAGGAGAAATTGCTAGAAGGTCTGCCATCAAAATGGGAATCTTATGTGCTGATGATCATGAATGATAAGGATTATTCTGAGTTGACATTTGTGAAACTGTTGGGAAAATTGCAAGCTAGAGACTTGGAAATGAAAAATGTGAATACTACTCCAGCAGTGGTTCAGAATCCTGATGTTTACTACGGATCAAATGCAGCAACAATTTCAGGTAAGACGGCAAAAATAACAAGTTCTGCACCAGCAATGGCGTTTGTAGCTGGTAGTCTACCTGGACATGTTTCAAATTCAGGAACCGGAATGGGTTTACATAGTGGTGATTACAATTACAATTCTGGAGGAAGTAGCACATCAATTCCAGCAAGTAATTTGGTGAACACGGGAAAGATGGCTATGTCTGTTTCAACAACTGAAGATTATATGGCCCTTGTTTCTGCTTTAGTGTCATCTTATTATGGACTTATAACTGGAAATGTTAGCAATGCTGAATTGACGGAAGAAGATTATGATCTGGTGGATGCTGATGATTTGGAGCTAATGGATATAAATTGGCAATTTGCCATGCTGGCTAGAAGGGTAAAGAGATTCTTGAAAAAGACGAGTAGAAAAGACCTGAATTCTGGCGGCAGAATTGGTTTTGACAAGTCGAAAGTGAGATGTTATAACTGTTCTAATTTTGGTCACTTCGCTCGAGAATGCTCTCAACCGAAAAAGCAGGAATATCAAAAATTTGTTCCCAAATCAACTGCTTCTGGATCCAACAACACATCAAGTTCAGGGAGTCCTTCTAACTCTAAACCTAACACTGAACCCACAAAAGCTCTTGTATCTCAAGTAGATAAAACTTATAATTGGGGTAATCAGTTCGCTGATTCATCTGCACTAATTGTGACACATGTGCAGGATGAAGACACTATGACGGAATCTACTGAAAATGAAAGTGAAGTTCATGGTGAAGCGATTGATGAAGGTTTTGTTGGAGTCGATGATCATCAATCTATTTCAGAAGAAAAGTTTTCCTTCATGGCTGGTTTATCTGAGAAGGTCGAGTCTGATGCTATTCTCTTGTTAGAAAAACAAGTTTAACTTCTAACTGAGGAGAAGGAAGCGTTGATTCATGATTGTGAGGCAGCAAAAGCTGAAGCGCATGACATTGCAAATGATTTCGAAAACTTGTATCAAAAGAGTCTTGTAGGATCGTTATTAGTTAGAGTTAAACTAAAACAAAGCCCTTTACTTGCAAATATAACCCTGCGGAATTAAAGTTATATTTCACTTTACTTAAGCGATATTTAGTTCTTGTATATAATGTAAATGCTTGATTTGCAGAAAGATAGTAACAACAAAGTATCAAATACTCGGCACTATTTGCATTAACTCAAAGCTACACTATTACAAGTTGTTCAAGAACAGATGATGTTCGTGATGTGTAAACTAAGAGCTAACTAAGCTATATATAGTGCTGATGAGATCAATGACAGCCATTGATCTCATGCGATATAATATAGACCGTAAACTAAAAAGTCAAATACAAACTACCAAAAGAATAAACATCGGCAATTGGAATATCTTGCGTGTTTGCAGCAACATACTACTTTAGGAGAGCGGCTTGAATAAGATATAGAAGCATACGAGAAGCTTTTGCGGGATTGGACTTGCTGAAAAGACATCTCAGGAAAAGTCCGGTTGAACTCATTATCTGGTGGATAATCGAGTTCACCCGGAATATTCGCTAAAGGACAAAAGTGCTTCTTTCCGCTTGAACTGCCAGTTCCGCTTGAAGTGAGAATTCCGCTTTAACTTCAACTTCAGCCGGAACATAACAAAATTGGCATTCAGCCGGAAATCTTCCAAGCGCAATATTCCTTACAAGTCTTCCACTGAAGGAGCGATATGAGAAAGCTCAGCAAAATGATGTCGAAATTGCTGACAAGATGCTTGTACTTCAAAAAGAAATGCAGAAACTATCAGATGAGAACACAAGTTTGAAACAGGAGGTTGGCACTTTGAAAAGAAGCAATCTTACAGAATATGTGGTTCTAATGGCCGATACTTCAAAGGTAGTTTCGTATCCTTTAATGTGCAAATCGTGTGATGATTTTGCTACTGCTGAGAGTACGCTCTTAGATGAGAAGACAAAACTTAATGATCTTCTGTCAGTAGCAAAAGCAGATAAGAATATATACAAGGAAAGATGGGAGGGAACCACCAAGGAGTTATTTTCCGTACATGAGCAGTTACGTTTACAAAAATTCGATTTTTCAACTCAGTCTGAACTGCTTGTGTCCGTACAAAAGGATTTGGCTGCCAGTCAAAAATTTGTTGCAGATCTAAAGATTGAAAATTTTGAATTAAAACAAAAACTGGATTCTGTTCAAGTTTCATCTTCTTTTGCCAATTTTCTTTATAAAAATGAAAAGGAAAATGTTTCTGGTAAACTAAGCTAAGTTCTGCCTCCGGTCATTATCACAAATGGTCCGTCTGAAGAGAAACTGGATGTTCCTTCTCATGCCATAGCAAACCAATCATCACTCAGCTAATTCAAAGTCTGACAAAAATTCAACCGGAAAATCTATTTTGGATTCGACGGTTGATGATCTTTTTTACGATGTCTCAGATTTTGATAAAGTTGATGATTTAGTTTCTGAAACAGATGTTGAATGTTCCAAAACCACTCCTTCTAAAGTTTCTAAGCCAGATCACAAAGATTTGATTTCAAAACATGATTTTTCAACGATTAAATCTGAGCTTACGAAATTGAGTGTGTTCGAACAAAAACAGATTGCTCGGAGCAAATCTGTCAAATATGGTGGAGTCGGATTTGAGCCTTTGGCAAATTCAAAATCTTTTGAAAGAGGGTCTTCTTCTGAAACGCAGTCTCCAAAACTACAATTTGATAGCTTAAGAATAAAGATTTTTCTTTGGATATGGTCAATCCCAATTTAATTAATCACATTTTTTCTGGTAAATATGATCCTGCTTATGATCCCAAGATGAGAAGTGTGCCCATTAAGGGGGGTAATGGCAGTGTTAATGTAATGGACACACTTAATTCTGAATCTGATTCGGGGTTGGTTAATAGAGTGAAAAATTCTGCTCAAAAGTCTTTAAATAAGGAATCATCAAAATCAACCTTTCAATCACCACCAGGAGGTTTTTATAATCAAAATCAACCTTTCATTATCTGCTGGATAATCGAGTTCACTCGGAATATTCGCTAAAGGATAAAACTGCTTCTTTCCGCTTGAACTGCCAGTTCCGCTTGAAGTGAGAATTCCGCTTCAACTTCAGCCGGAACATAACAAAATTGGCATTCAACCGGAAATCTTCCAAGCGGAATATTCCTTACAGTCTCCCCCTAAGCTGATGCTGTCAAATTCCAATGTTTATCTTCAAAAATTGATTTTGTACCCAAAAATCTTCTTCTCCTTATCCTACTTGTCAGTGGTTCTGATGTTGGCATCAAGGTTTTGAGAAAGCTCTTTTTTGTTTTGGTCACCTTCACATGCTTGAAAGATTCCCAGTCCATTTCGCTCCATTCCTCTTGAACAGAAATGGACTCATGAACTGTGAAGGTGCTGTTAGGTTTTGGACAGTGGTATACGGGTGCCCGGTGACGTTAAAAAAAACTTGACCGTTTAATTAAAACATTACCGACCGGGTTTAGTAAATTAAGAGTTAAAACGGATTAAACCGGTAATCCGTTTACGCAGCGGAATAAAATGATTTTACTAATTAAGACGCGTAAACCGTAGGTGTCGAAAACGTGTCAACAGGATCACGATCACCAAAATAATTAATCACGCAAACACCATTTCGCGGTAAACATTTTAGTGCGAAAATAATAACGATTACATTTAATCGAAATAAAACATCTAAACTAAAATGGAGTTTAGATATACCTTCGCGGTGATCTAACAAACGCTAGAGACACCGAGGAACAACGTGACGACGCTAGGTTTTCACGGAATAACCGATCCGACGTTCGGATCAAATCGTTTAGCAAATCGCCAAAACCGTCTTTAACCGATTCGTTGAAAACTACAACGATTCGGTTTATGGTGGCGACAATCGAGCACCAACGAATAAAGACTATGACGACGTCTAGGGTTTAGCCTAGACGGACGAACGATTATGGCGACAAAGCTCGCACTCGCGATATCGTAACGACGACGACAAGGCGAGTGGTTATGGTGTCGCGCGAAACGGAGATACGCTAGATCGCGACGGCGATCTAGGGTTTGATGGCGTCGGCCCTAAGAAGAGGGGCGACGGCGGCGGCTAAATGGCGACGAGGGCGGCGGCGGTGGTCTTCACGGCGGCGGCGGCGACTGCCACAGAGGCGGCGGCGGCGGCGGTCTCGGACTGGAGACGAGTAACGATGGTGATGATCCTCGATGGTCGTCGGACAAGCAGCGACGAATCAAATCTCCGATCGGTAAAAGCTTCGCCGATGGAAGGGGAGTCGCGAGAGAGAGAGATCGGCGAGAGGGAGAGGATGGCGCGACGGCAAAATGTGGCGCAGGGATTAGGAGCACCAAAACCCTAATCCCTAGTCTGCTTATTTATAGGCAACTAAGTTTCGCTTCTAGCCCCCTCGTTTAATCTCTTTCATCGAAATCGAACCACCACATGTTTACGAATTAATAAAACCGGTTTATTAATATAAAAGTCGTAAACTCGAGAACTCATAAATTCAAATAACTATTTATTTGATTTATTATTTTCACCGTAAACGTTTATTGATAAATCGAAAACGTTTATTTCTCCGTTGTATTATCACAAGGATAATTATTTCGTAACTAAATAAATAATTACACAATTCCGTGAATTACCGGTTAAACAATTTAAGCGGATTTTTATCTCGTTGCCCTCAGTGTAACTCTTTACGGGTCAAACCGGGTCGGGTTCTTGTTGTTGTCGGGTCTGGACAACCATTATCCAACAATCTCCCACTTGGACAGAGTCCGACAACATTTGAAGAAACAGTCAGAGGTGCTCTAGCTACACATGGCTGTCCCAACCAGTTATGACACTTCAAGTCAGTAACCAAGGTATATCTACAAACTTGCGTTGTAGTTTAGACTTATGGTAATGCAAAGTCATTAGTTCCTTTCCGTATAAGACATCAATTGAACAAGAGACATGGATTTAATTCATTCTCTTTAATGTTCAATCATTCTATTTCTCGTGTCGTAGTTCGAAGTGGTCCAATCAAACACACAGTAAGTTTGGGTAAGGCCTTACACTTAACACTTGGAACTCACGAGAGGGCCCACGATGTCTAGCTGTTGCAGTATTAGTGCAAGAGTACAGAATCCCATCTTGACTACATACAGCTCCCACTAAGCTTCGGATCCATTCCCAAAAGTAGTCTTTACTGGCAGTTACGCGACAGCGTATACTACAATCAAAGAACAGTCCTTGGCAAACGGGAGGTAGCATATGTATCTCAGGTCAAAGGACACTATTGAGTATACCATTAATCAAATTCGTCTTATGATTAAATCCATGAAGACAATTTGATACGAGTTACGTCACAACGTCATTCTCTAATGAGGTCTTGTGAGTCTGGAGAGTCAACCCTTTGAGTCCAGAGTCAGAATAGTCATAGATCAGTTTTGTTCCCACAAATTTAGATCGACTACGGACGGCTTTAGAATATTTTACCAAATATTCATGGATGTTTAAAACGTATAAAATTCGAACACGTTTCGCAGAATTCGAAGACTGCATCTAACCCCTTAGATCAGATCGAATGATTTGGTGCAAACGTTAAAGTTCGACATCCCAACACTAAAGTAGAACAATGTAGCGTAGAATTCAGGTAATACGTAACAGTATTAGCTTATTGATCAAACTTGATCAATGGAACTGTGAATTCTCGTGCTAGGTTCTATGCCTGTGTTTTGGTTTTGCCTGTTTAGTTGTTTCATTGGTTTTGGTGTTGCTCAGAACAACAAAAGTATTTAAGTGAATCTGAATGTGTGATAAAACTTGTGCCCTTGGTATGCACATGGATTACTATGTTATCACTATGGCATTTTAATTGATTATCAACATAATCCAATTAACTTTCTTTGAATGTACCCTTACATTCATCATTCAAAGATTTCACTTAAGATGGCTCGTTGTTCGGTGAGTATACTCGAGTACTCATCATGAACATTTCATCATCAAGACAAGTTGAGATGATTTGGTTTTCCAGCTTGTGTCATTGGTGTAACTCTTTACAGTGACACTTATGCAACATCCCTATGTTGGATAGTTCCCGTTTCATAACTAGTATGACACGACTTGTTTCAAGAAATTGAATATATCTGAGGATGCCATTCCTGAGATGTTTTCAATTGTGGGATGTTCTTGAAACTGGGAGATCTTTTGAGGCTTCATTACAAGTTTAATCCGGTAAACTCCAATGAACGTGAGATCAACACTCAATCGTTATCTCGATAAGGATTAGTGGTGATGCTCCCACTTGCTTTACATAGACGACGCATTCTTATAATCATCTTTCTTTCAAACCGTTAGGATATTGGTTTTGCAAGAGAATTCTTAGCAAACCTTCTTCGTTTTCAGGAACGAAGTTATTTAGTTTCATAAACACTGTATGAATCTAATTGACCAATATCCAATTGTCATGTCACATACATGAGATAGTAAGATGCTATCAAACTGCCAGAGTTTGACGGTATCCAAGATACAATCATCTTGTGTTTGAAAAGACTTGCGTGCCAGACGCCCTGATGATTATTCTATCAGAATATCGAGTCTGATTTAGGATTGTGAACTCAATCCAATGACCAACCAATGATGGAAGATTTTAGACAAGTAAAATCGACATCTAGTTCCATTTGGAATTAATAGTCATTTAGAATGCTTAACATGTTTTCATTATAGCAACAACTACTTGTTGTGAAAAGATGTTTGTCTAATGAGTCTTGTATAATTACAAGAGTCCCAGTGCACAGTCCGGTAATTCCTGCAGAAACCAAGTTTCTATTTAACAATGAATTTAGATATCCATGCATCAGGAAAAAAATTGGACGTGCACTAACTCAAACTTGGTCTCTCGCAAGACTCTTCTTGGAACCAATTTGAGTCGCAAGTGATCGGCGAGGAAATGATTCGTGGGTATAAGGTGTGAACGGTGGCCATTGGCAAGTCATAAGTCATGTGTTAATTGGTTTTCCAACTTTGAAAACAAATCCTCATAATGTAAGCAACACGTGCTTAGCAGGATTTTAATTTAACACGTACGAGTACAACCCATTTGTAGTCATCGACTTTCAAGGTGTTGTATGTATATATCTATTCTTGACCGTCATGGTCATATGCACAAAACTTAGTGCCTTTATATATATAACAGAATCATACCAGTGATTGTGTTACATAAGTTTCGCTGGTGGCTTGAACTTTTATAAACAAGCGTTTGATCTCATCAAAGGTCCTATTGTTTGAATTGACGAAATCAGGCAAGTGATTTCACAAAAATTCAATTTTGATTTAATGAAGTCTCAAACTATACGATTTCAAACCATAAGGTTTTTATGAATCAAGATAGGTTGATTATTCCCGTTGTAGCTAGTACAATGAGAATAAGAGACGTCATGGCCTTAATGGATTTTAGAAAGAACAATCGTTCTTCCTTAGCATTTAGGCTAGTCTTATGATCATTAAATCAATAGCACCATGCTTAGCGTCATGTTATATATGTTTGAATCTAATCTACCAACCAAGTGAAACATTTTCAAGTGTAGAAAAATTCCATGCATATCAATAAAGTTTAAACCGGAAACTTTAGTGCATGTTTAGATTCAAAACAAAAAGCAAAATTGTATCATCCTGGACCCCGCCAGGGAAAAACAAACAATTTGTTTAAAGATACCACCAAGAATTAAAACCGACATGATCTTTATTCAAAGTTTGCAATCATGCAAAGATGTCATGTCTTCTTGGTTGTCTTGCTTTCTACGACTTCACGTTCCTACAAAATGTAAAGTATGTCAAACATATATTTTGAAGGATCAAGTGAAGTGGTTTATAACATGAGGTTATAGATATATACCTCCGGAAGAACCCGCATCGGGCTTCTTCCCTTTCACCTTGGCAAGATATTCTGGGCAGTTTCTCTTCCAGTGCCCCATCTTGTTGCATTCGAAGCACTGGCGCTCATCTTGCGGCGGTGCCTTCGAAGCCCTTGACTTGCCCTTTGCGGTGCTACTAGATCCTCTAGCTGCAGCGCCCTTGCCCTTCTTCCTTTGCCCAGGTTTCCTCTTAACCTCAGGTTTCTTGACACCTCCGGATCGGATGGCGAGTACATCAGTTGACTTGCCTTTGCTGCTGTTACCGTTGAGAAAATTAATCTCAGCAGTCTTCAGCATACCGTGAAGCTCGGTCACTGTCTTAACCAGGCTGTTCATATTGAAATTGATCCGGAAGGGAGTGAACGCACTGGAAAGAGAGTGGAGGATCAAATCCGTCGCCATTTCCTGAGAAATGACATAGTCGAGCTTCGCAAGTCGGTCGATGTAGCCCTTCATCTTAAGGACATGGGCGCTGACAGGACTACCTTCGGCCATCCGACAGGTGATGAGCCTGACGACGGTCTCGTAGCGTTCCTGCCGGGCCTGGGTTTCAAACATGCCCTTAAGTTCCCCGATCATCTGAAACGCCGTCCTGTCAACCATACTCTTCTGAATCTCAGTAGACATGGTTGCCAGCATGAGGCACGTAACTGAGTTGGCATCCTTTCTCAGTGCGTCATGTGCAGCGCGAGCAGCCGCAGTGTTATTTGCGGGTGCAGCGGGCACCTCGGCCTCCAACACATGTTGTTTGTTGGCCATTTGCAGGACAATTTTCAGATTTCGATGCCAGTCGAGGAAGTTGGTGTCATCAAGTTTCTCCTTCTCAAGGAGAGACTTGAGCTGGAAAACCTCGTTGTTAGCAGGAGGATTAGCCATCTGAAACAACAGGCAATTCGTTTAGTGTTTCGATGTGTTATTCGTATTCAAAATCGGCAAGCAAATCTTGAATAGGAATATGGGAACCCAATTAGTAGTCGACCGTCAAAGGCAGCGTTAAGTGCAATCACCGGTCACTAAGTAATCGGATAGACAACGTTTGTCTCTTGTGAAAAAACAGTCACAACTCCCGTTTATGAGGCTTTCGCGAATTAATTCGCGAAATACGTTTAGCGTCATCTATGCCAATTTTGTCTACGAATGACCAGATGTACGGTGTTGAAATACTCCAATACACAAGGTACTCGTAAAGAAAATGATAGATGTCCTCAGTGGTCAGTGTGCATGCACGGTGTTGAAATACTCCAATGCACACACCTTGGAAGATACCCTGAACACCAAGTGCGGTGTTGAAATACTCCAACACTGATGCATCGGTAAATATGTTCCAAGTTAGACTTGACTAGGATGGCATAATCTATCCGTTTTGCGGCTTACCAGATAGGATTAATTAGTCAATATTTTAATTAATTAAACGTTTGACTAAGCTACTCAAGAACCCTATCTCACTCGGGACAGTCAATTTAATAACCTCCTTATTAAAGACTACGTGTCGCGAGGCATTAACCAATTATTTTATCGTTCGATATTTATTGATCGAAGAATTCGAGAACAGAGTCGAATAAAATTGGTTAAGTTATGTCGAGTTTTAATTAATTCAAAAACTCGATTCCAATTGATTGTAAAACAGTTTTAACCATTTAAAACTTAGTTTGGAGTTTTAGTTGGCGTGTTAAACAGTTTAAGACAAGCAACCAAAACGCACATGCAAACAGACACACATTCGGCTTTAGGAGGTTCCGATATTGTCAGAGCCTAATGACAATATCGAAGAAGGTCTGGGACGTAAAATTAAAATCAACCATAGGGATGGAAACAAGCATCCGGCCGACTCCAATGCTCCCACTAGCTTCGACAAGCTCCCACGTTACAATTGGTGTACGTCGGTCTTTAGGTCATGGATATTTGCCATGCTAGGGATCGTTGCATGAACAATCGCCACGATGGGGTTGTCGCATCACAAGCTCGTAACGTTCGTCCAAGGCGAAGGTTAGCTTAACGAGAAAATAAATAAATCCTAATTTATTTACGATACAACTTTTGAACCCAGAAACAAGTGGGCCAAACCAAAACCAAGACATGAATGGGCCAAAATGGGCCAAACCAAAATACGATAACCAATAAGAGCCATAATATGGGTCAAGCCGAATATGTGTGTTTTAAACAATCAATTAACGAATTGAAAACGATTGGTGGAATTAAATCGACCAATCATTTGGAAAAGCAATTCGTATAACTTTCGCGACTTTCGGGTTTTAATCCCAGTTCGCGAAATCCACCGGTTTAAAACCGACCGGTTAGGGTTTGCGTGTGGTGATCAAGGCTCTGATACCACTGTTGGGTTTCGGACAGTGGTATACGGGTGCCCGGTGACGTTAAAAAAAACTTGACCGTTTAATTAAAACATTACCGACCGGGTTTAGTAAATTAAGAGTTAAAACGGATTAAACCGGTAATCCGTTTACGCAGCGGAATAAAATGATTTTACTAATTAAGACGCGTAAACCGTAGGTGTCGAAAACGTGTCAACAGGATCACGATCACCAAAATAATTAATCACGCAAACACCATTTCGCGGTAAACATTTTAGCGCGAAAATAATAACGATTACATTTAATCGAAATAAAACATCTAAACTAAAATGGAGTTTAGATATACCTTCGCGGTGATCTAACAAACGCTAGAGACACCGAGGAACAACGTGACGACGCTAGGTTTTCACGGAATAACCGATCCGACGTTCGGATCAATAATAGGGTTGGGACTTCTTCTTTTTCCGACGGCAACAAAAAGTCTTCGTCGTATGTGGGCTTTTCAGAGCGTTTTATTGTTAAGTATAGTCATGATTTTTTCTATGAATCTGTCTATTCAGCAAATAAATAGCAGTTCTGTCTATCAATATGTATGGTCTTGGATTATCAATAATGATTTTTCTTTAGAATTCGGATACTTGATCGATCCACTTACTTCTATTATGTTAATATTAATCACTACTGTTGGAATTATGGTTCTGATTTATAGTGATAATTATATGTCTCATGATCACGGATATTTGAGATTTTTTGCTTATATGAGTTTTTTCAGTACTTCCATGTTGGGATTAGTTACTAGTTCAAATTTGATACAAATTTATATTTTTTGGGAATTGGTTGGAATGTGTTCGTATCTATTAATAGGATTTTGGTTCACACGACCTGTTGCAGCAAAGGCATGTCAAAAAGCATTTGTAACTAATCGTGTTGGTGATTTTGGTTTATTATTAGGCATTTTAGGGTTTTATTGGATAACGGGGAGTTTCGAATTTCGGGATTTATTCCAAATATTCAATAACATGATTTCTAATAATGAGGTCAATTTTTTATTTGTTACTTTGTGCGCTGTTCTATTATTTGCCGGTGCGATTGCAAAATCTGCACAATTTCCCCTTCATGTATGGTTACCTGATGCAATGGAAGGGCCGACTCCTATTTCGGCCCTTATACATGCTGCTACGATGGTAGCGGCGGGAATTTTTCTTGTAGCTCGACTTATGCCTCTTTTCATAGTCATACCCCACATAATGAATTTTATCTCTTTGATAGGGATAATAACAGTTTTTTTCGGAGCTACTTTAGCTCTTGCTCAAAAAGACATTAAGAGAGGTTTAGCCTATTCCACAATGTCTCAATTGGGTTATATGATGTTAGCTTTAGGTATGGGGTCTTATCGCAGTGCTTTATTTCATTTGATTACTCATGCTTATTCCAAAGCATTATTGTTTTTAGGATCGGGATCCGTTATTCATTCAATGGAAACTCTTGTT
>JBCNJP010010410.1:0-22431 GCA_039602395.1 Deinandra increscens subsp. villosa
GAAGACTCTTCTATTTCTTTCAATACCAAGTCTACTTTAGATTTTTTGATTAAAATTGAACATTTTTATTGAACTCCATGCTCAGTCAAATGTTGCATTATTTTGAAGCTTAGAATATTAACTATGAAGCATAGTTTTGGAATTTAGGATATCAACTAAAAAGTTGCAAATGAGTTTGTTTGACCTTAAAGTCCACTAAAAGTCACTTTTTTGGAGAAGGGAACACAATTGGCGATGGCAAAAAAAACCGGAACCCAAAACATTTGAGACGGGTAATGTGAAAGGCATTTAGGTACGGGATAAGTTTTAGAAATTTTCATGGGTTTGGGACATGTATGGGATTAGGTAATAGTGTGATACCGACCTATTCACAGGTAAATTGGCACTGCTGGTAAAAATATTAGTGCAAATATAATACTTCTAAGACACGATAGAGAAGAAATACTTGCCTGCCAAAGTATGCATAACATTGACTCCATCTGATTTCGGGCAACAGAGTCACCTACATAAGCTAATGTCTTTCCTTTCATCAATTCCAAATACTTTTTTGGATCCAATCTTGGGAGGTTACATTTTGTGGGTTTCCATCGATAGTTCTCATAGTCCTTATCAGGCCTGCCATTTCCTTGGCAGTTCTGCATCTGTGTCAATACAGGGCATGAGTTGTTTGAGTATAATGGTCCAGCTGGGTCAAGAACCCATTTCCCTTGATAGAGATCACACTCTGCAAATTCAAGCAACAAAATCATGAATACAAACTAATAGAGTGTCCTTAACAATTTATCACCTTAGCTATGACTAACATGGAATTTTCAAAATTTTAAGACCATTATGGCCCTTGCGCACCAAGGCACCTACGGTTTATTAGTTGTTAGTATCCGGGTCCATAGACTCTTGCTGAGAGAAACTAGTCACATCACCAAGTCCAGGGAAAAAGATATTTCTTTCCCCCTTCACTGTGACTAGAGGTGACAATTTTGACTCATTTATTTACCAATGAGTCAATTTGGGTTATGTTCTATCTCAAATGAGTCCAATGGGTGAAAAAGATGTAGTCCAAATGAAAACAGGTGACACAGAATGAAAGTCACCCAAAGTGTTCTTATAATGCATAAAACCTCCAAATCAGATTTTTACAGAATTAGACTATTATTGAATGTATTTTCTTAACATACTAGTTATTTAAAAGAAATAGTGTTTGGGGTCAGCCCAACCCCATTTTGACAAATACCCCAATTACCCGATTTTAATCTGTTATCCAGCCTGCATGACCTATACCTATTTTGCCACCTCTAATTGTCACCAATGACACAAATTTATTTCTGGCAATTTACTGCACATATAAATAGATATATATGCATTCAGTAAACCACAGTGCAACCATCTTTTGACCTCTCTATAATTACCAAGAGGTAATTACAACAACTCAAGGAATTCAATCATCCATGAATTTTTTAGGTCAGTTATTGAGATGCTCAATCATCCTTTCTATGACACCAAATGACCTTGAACCAAGTGATCATACTAATAGAACGTGCATAAGCAATTATTTGAGGTCAGTTGCTATTGGTGGGATTTTTACTGGGCATGATGATGATGATATTGGGGTAGGGGATGCTTGTACTGAACACTCCTAAAACTCAGATAACCAATTCTCATTTATATGGTGAATTAAGGTTGTTTTAGGTTTCAGACAATTCAAAGTTGCTTGATTGTAACATCTTTTATTGGATAGAAATATTGATTTCCCACAATGTAAATAGGCAACAAAAAGAAAAGAAAAAATGAGTATGTTTGGTTGGCTGGAGTGGACAAAGGAACAAATAAACAACAAGGTACTGGTATGGAATCATTATCATATTTGGTTAACCTGTAGCAATGGATTGAGTTTTAGTGTGAACCTTTTATATAATATTCAAAGACAATCTATCATTTTATAACTACTTTATACACTATTTAATAAACATTATAGGATTTTTATGTAAAATTAAGATAAAATGAACATAATCAAAGATGTAAATGACGAGTGCATAATATAGCTTCCACGAAGGATCAGATAAAAGAGGTAATAACCAACAGTAAAGAGATTAATGGAAGAGAAAGCTCGGTACCTGAATCAGCAATCTTCTTGGGAACTGAATCAGCAGTCTTGCTGATACCTATATCGATGGTCTTGTTGGTAACTATTTCAATAGTCTTGTTTGTATCTAAATTAACAGTATCGATGGTATCTGAACCAACAGTCTTATTTGTATCTACATTAATAGTTTCACTGGTATCTAAGCCGACAGTCTTATCTGTATCTAAATTGACAGTCATGTTGGTACTTGAATCAACAGTCGTTCTCTTTTTGTCTGTGTCACTCACCCAGCTCTCAACTAAAGTTGATTCATTTTTAGAAGACAATAAATCGATTTTGGTGGCTTGATCTACTTTATAAAAATACCCACTAACTTTACTTCCAATTGGCTGATAGACTAGAAGCACCGAGGCGAAAATTAAGAACAATGCAAGTCCCCCCACTGATGCTGCAATTGGTAGAATCGTCTTAGGATATGCAGACATTGATTTAGGGGAACCCGATTTCATGGTTTTATACTAAAAAAACTATATAAGAAGCAATATTAGCAGTGAAGCTTCTCCTTGAATAAATAAGTGATTAACTCCTCCATTGCATCATCTTGTACCAACAAAGTGAAATGAAATAAAATCCACCTGCATTATGTTGAAGGATGATAAGTAAATGTGTGAAATCAAACCTCAAGATATTGCTTGAACCAATTTGCCACTAATATTTTTTTTTTCAACTTCAATAAGAATTATGAAATACTATCTACATTGGAATGGAATGGAAGGATTATACAGAAAGTGTATACATTCACATCTCTAATAAATGATTTATTGTTTCATAGCAGTTATTACACTGACATTTATGAGATTATACACAATAGTAGAATACCTATACCTATATGCTAATAAGCACAAATTACTGTTGAAACATTTATGGAAACTCCTAATTATTAACTTAACAAATGCGGTGTCACTGACGTCATATGTAACTATACATTATAGAGATCCAACAGAATTGACCATAAAAAACACAGCAAAATACACAGATTCTATCAACTAAAAAGATCGGAAAAGTAAAGTTATTACATTCTCCAAGTCATAATCGATCGATCAAACTCAAATTGATGACTTATCCCCTTTTAACCCTGGTGGATGTGCAATTGAGTTATGTTTGATGGATATTACAATTACGATGGGTGAACAAGATAGAGACAAATCTGACGCGTTAATCAGATCATAAACAAGCAATTGAGCTAAAATCAAATATCAGAATCTCGCTAAGCAGATCAAGTCGAACTTCCGGAATCAGGTGTGAATACGTGCTAGGGTAAGAATGACGTGATTTGTAATCAATCGTAGTGAGAGTGTGGAAGTTACCTGTGAATTGACGGTAGGAGTTGATAGATCGGCGGGGAACGGAGATATCGGCGGTCACCGGAAAAGTCGTGATATGATTGCAGAGATTTATGGCGAAACGTGTGAGAAGGCACAAAGGCAGTATGTGGGCAAGTGAAATAGAAACACAGCAAAGTAAATCATTTCATTATTATCTAATAAATTGATTAATTGTGGTGTCCCGTTTGAGTTTTGACTTTGATGTGGTTATTTATTTATTATTATTTTATATACATTTTGGCACTTTTGGTCGGCCACTCTCATCTATATATCATACTACTTTAGGGTTTTTCGTGCGTTGCGACGAACATAGTTATAAACGTGAAAAGCAGACCGTACTTCTTTGTGGTAATCCTTTCACGCAAAGCACGTCAAAAGAAGATACTGATTTTACCAGTAACAACCTTATTTCATGGCATAATAACGAAGACAGGGACGATGTAGTCCGAAAGACCAACTTCCGAAGCAAACTAATAGAAAATTCATCGGAATTATCGCCCTTTTAAATGACCTGGGTGCGCACAACCTCCATCAAATCCAAAAGATGAATCGAGGCCTTGTGAAAAAAATCCTCCACACCACATATATTATTCCAAACACCACATAGGGACCTCTTTGAGGGGATGGGGTTGTTTATAATTCTTATAAAGTGAATCCCATCGATCACTCCACACCACAGCCTCCCCGATTTGTTTCAGTACCTCCACATCCATTTTGCGAGAAGATACTTATTAGAAAAAGCGAGTGGGACCAGCCCTAAACCACCTTCCTTAATCAGTTTGGCAACCTCTTCCCTACACACCCAATGAATACTTCTTTTAGACTCGTCACCATCTCCCCGTAAAAATTAGAATAAACGTTTTCGTGTTGACATTTAAAACAAATCGGACATGTACTAACTGGAAGTATGAAAGCACCAGTAGTTAGGCTTCTGTCTAGGACTGGCATTTCGTATAAATCCTAACCTATCGTGGGACCCAAATGCCTACCTGGGAAGTCCTAACGAGAGTTTCATAACCTATGTGGCCAAAGCATGTTCGAAACGTCTAAAGTGTTAATGCAACCAAACTAAATTTTTCGACACATTAACATAACTTTCCCCAGTTTCTTATGAATGTGGGAACGTTAGTCACACTATTCTGATATTCATTTGGCTCGGTTATCCTAATAGGAATAATCTTGAGGTTTTCATCTTATACGTTTGGTGCCTATCTCACATACTCAATCTATTTATCAGGTGGTATACATATCCCCTATTTATTTTACTGTTTTGGGGTGCAACATGTATATATATATCTCAAACTCAAACTCTATGTTTTTCTAAACACTTCGTGCGATTCTATGTTTGACTTTGTGTGTTTATTGATATGTGAATCTAAATCACTGTGAACTTGGAACGATAATCATGGAATGTTTGGAACAAGCGTAAATCTTAACATCTCGGGGGTCTGTGGTAACAACAATAGCTATTGGCTGGCAACCCACCTGACTTGAATGATTTTGACGTCGGGTAATTGAAACCTAGACTATTAAGGTTTAATTAAACAAAAACAATTACACTATCTCATACACATGTTTGTCACATTCTATGGAACTATCATTGGCACCTTAATCGCATGTTTTTCACTATACTATGCTATGTATCAAACTTATGTTTACTCACCAACTATTCGTAGTTAACACGTGTATCTTATACATGTTGTAGAAATGACTTTGAGGCTTTATGTGATTACTTTATGACTGATGGACCTAGTTAAACATTTAACTCAGTTTATGCATTATGTTTGTTTCCTTGTGAGATTACCATTGTTATGAAAGGAAATATAGCATGTTTAAGTATATTGCGACATCATTTAGTTGCCATGAGCATCTCGACAATCATCACACCCTGACGGTTTCGCTGTCGGTTGGGGTGTAACAAATATGAGACTTGTTTGTTTCTAACTGATGATTATTTATCTTATTGCTGATCAAAGAATTGAATTTGCAAGAGAACGAGTGGATCAGTGGAACACAATCACTCTTATGTTAGTGAAAATCACCTAATCCATAACAATTTCTGAAAAAAAACTCATTATGTGTAATTTAGTTTTGAAAATGTTACAATTCATAATTTGGCTAAATATAAAGGACGTAATTTATAATTTAATCAATTATTAACTATTAATCTAGATCATTAAATGTCATCTGAATTAATTTGATTACAAATAGGAAAAAGTAAAAACATATGATTATAAAAAATCATTTTATACCATGTATAAGTATTTTGGTATCTCGAATAGTTGAGGGGATGATGTGTGACGGTTCTTGTTTAGTCATTATAAGCCATTCACCTTTAAATGATATTTTTAGTTAGTCGAGATATGCATCTCGAATTCTTTGTAATTACTTTTCAATCGTGTTCACGGTGTTTGATCAATAAACAAGGATCATTTGACTTCTTTTTTTTTTGCTAAAGGGGAGGGTACTTCATCAAATTTTATTGATCAAAAAAATATTTGCAACCTAATGTCATTGAGAGTCCCATCATATACCCCCAGAACCAACTCAAGCCAACAATGATCCCGGTGTAACAAAAATGGGTAATATATACCCGACCGTAAGATCCAACTAGCAAAAAGGATATGCACCAACTCAAGCACCACAACAGCCTCCAGATCCTTGTAGTAGCTCATCCAAAAGTATAGTTCTTACCATTCTTCATACTCCTGCACCTTCTGCCAGTATACCATACTCCATAATACTCTTAACTAGCAGCTGAATCTCATTCCAAAAGATCAGAGTATCAGACTAATAATAGGCCGCCCAAGGACATAACAATTGAAAATCCACAAATGGATATAAGCTTTGGTTAAGGGTATGGATCCTACAACATAAGTTTCTCAACATGCTTATGCAACCGAAAGCAATTCCATACAATCACTGAAGGTACCATAGGTATAACCATCCTTATGTACCCTAAAGCCCAAAACACTAAAATGCCAGAAAAAATAAAGGAAGCCAATACCATCAACCCAAATATGGACATAAGTTTGATTAAAGGAAGAATCCCTACAACAGAAGCTTCTCAACTTACTTATTCTTATGTAACCCAAGACTATCCAAATCACACTTCTCAACTTATTCTTATGTAACCCAAGACTATCCAAATCACACCTATAGACCCCATAAGTATAGCCAACCTTAAGGTCTAAAAAGCAAAATCATAGGAGTTAGACAGACTAAAAAGACAGTAAACCCACACATCCTTTATGCAAAATAAAGCAGTACTAATCTCCATGAGGACATTCCAAGACCACCAGATATGATAAACCCAATCCAACATACTCACATTGCCATCCAGGTTACAAAAAGAAACCAGAATCATTTGACTTCTTGATTCAATTTTGTGTCCTTTGATATCCTTTAGTGTTTGATCTGGTTTCGATATCATCATATCAACATCATCATCATATATGACTGAACAAAAAAAAAATGTAAAACTAAAACCTTTTTTTAACTTGCATTACACACAGACAAGAGTAGCTAAAAAGGCAAATGACATTGGGTCTATAAAGCAAGCAAACCCCATGTGTGACATCTTGAATTTGAATCAACCATTCCAGTATCCACAGACAAAAACAATAAAATTTGTTTCAAATTAGAGTGCATTTGATCAAAAGATGAACATTTTGTTGAATTAGATTAGATGTGACTTTTGGATATCAACAGAACACACAGAGAAACAGAAATAAAATGCATTCACTCACTCATTCGAATCAATCAAATGTGAGCACAACCTCATCCTTTTGGAAGTTGGTGACAGTAACATAAACCATCCCCTTAGCCAACCTGGCTTCGAACTCAGCTTTCTCAAAGTTAGCGTGTTTGGGTAGATCCAGGTGTTGCTTGTAAAAAACCGCTTTTTCATCGCTTTCACCGACTAATATGAACCGGTTATCCCTGCTTCTAACGTGCATTTTGATTTCATCCATCTCCAACCCGGGAGCCGGGATTTCAAATCGGATCTCCTCCGGTGATCCACTAGTGAACCGGGGATTTGGGCCGTAGCTGCTGCTATAACCTACCAAAACAAGCACATAGTTCAAATTTGTTGATAATCAACGGTATCGATTGAACTTAAAGGCCTCAAATTAGGTTACCTAAGTTCGGTACGAAGAACTTCCTCGTGCCGTATGCCGAATCAGCGTTTCTTCTGATGAAGGATGATGCGTTTCTTGTGAAAAGTCTGGAAGCCATGCTTGAATGGATGAACCGGACGAAGATACCGAGGGAGGAGGAGGAAGAAGAGAAACGACTAAACCCTAATCGCTGTGCTGTGTGAATGTGAAGAGATTAGGGTTGAGATGAATATATATGTCGGGTCAAGAAAACGGATTCAAGGATCCGAAAATAGGATCCGCCCGTGTATACGTGACAGGTTTCTTTTTGTTTTTTGTTTTTTTTTTATAAAAACAAAGGAGAGGTGGATATGCGAAACAAAATTTTAAAAAAGTAAATTAGTATTTGCATACGTAGATTTGGTCACTTTCAAAAAAGTAAATTAGTATTTGTATACGTGATAGGTTTCTTTTTGATTTAATCAGAACAAAACTGAAAGTTGGTTACATTTGTGCAAAGTTTTCCCTTTAAATTATTAATAAATATCGTTGGAGGTTTGCATTTTGTTGCCATCTGAGTTCCTGTCATCTGAGGTTTGCATTTATAATGTTGAATGTACATATAATCTATAGAGACAATGAACACCGAATATTGATGTTGATAAATCCCATAAACCATTAAACCACATAGTTGTGATACCAAAGTCCCCATTGAAATTTATATGTTTCGTTATACTATTAGTTATCCAACAACTAAGATTAAAAAAACACAGTTTAATATAGGAATCTAAAGATGGTGAAAGGAATTGAAAGAAGGGAAAACAAAAGTTTCTAAAAGGACAGCAACATGGGTTTGACACTTTTTGTTGTAATTATGAACAAGAAATCAATCAAGACAATTGAAGCCAACGATTACTTATTCTCTCATTATTGAAACGGATTACAAATCTACAAGAAAGAAAAATGAATTTCGATACCCTAACAATGAACAAAGAAACGCTTATAACCTAACCAGAGCTAACAAACTCCTAACGGCTATTTGAGTCACTAATCCGCGCCTTAACAAAAGATTAAGACAACTTGGCAACATCAGTCCTTTATCAACAACAGTTGACATTTAGCACCCTTATACTTTCGTTGACTTCAGTTGACCAGAGATTATATTCAACAATCTCCACCTTAATCTCTAGTCAACAACCACCAAGCCAAACTTATTATAGAACCCAACAATAATACTCGAGAATCATCGAGCAACAGTGATCCACAGGATTTGAATACCCTAATGTTCAAAAATACTACCATCAGATTCTATAAGCTTGACTAATATCCAGCTTATGCTTTTAACCAATGCCCAACAAGTTTACACACTTTTGAAACTTCACACCAGACAGTGCTTTCGTGCACATGTCTGCAGCATTGTCCTCTGTGCTTATCTGCACAACAGTAACCTCCTTTGACTCTATAATGTCTCGAATAAAGTGTAACTTTACACTTACATGCTTTGTCTTGTCATAAAAGACACTATGTTTAGAAAGTTGCACTGCCCCCTGACTATCACAAAAAATATCAGCACCATTAACAGTTAAACCCAGCTCAGAAACAAAACCCTTTAACCATATGGCTTCTTTCACTACTTCAGTTAAAGCAATGTATTCGGCCTCAGTGCTTGATAAAGCAACCACACTTTGCAGAGTTGCTTTCCAACTAACCAGGTTACTCAAAACTTTAAAACAGTACCCAGTTATTGACCTTCCTCTATCTAAGTCCTTTGCATAATCAGAATCAACAAACCCAATCACAGGTTTGTTATATATACATTCCTCACCAAAGTTCAGTCCCACATCTCTAGTTCCTGCAAGGTACCTTAATAACCATTTAACTCCATTCCAATGTACCTTCCCAGGGTTAGCTAAATACCTACTCACCATACTAACCCCATAACTAATGTCAGGTCTAGTACACACCATTAGGTACATGAGACTACCAACTGCATTTGCATATGGAATTTTACTCATCTCAGCAATTTCAGATTCACTACTGGGACAATCTAGCAAGGACATTTTAAAATGAGGAGCAAATGGAGTTTTGACAGGCTTACACTCCATCATGTTAAAAGTCTTCAAGATTTTCTTTGTGTAGCCGGATTGAAGCAACTTTAGCTTTCTTGCAGGCCTATCTCTGATTATCTCCATGCCTATAATCTTTCTTGCTTCACCAAGTTCCTTCATGTCAAACTCTGCCCTTAACAATCTTTTGGTGGCCTGCAATTCTTCAACACTTTTACAAGCAATTAACATGTCATCTACATAAAGAAGTAGATACACAAAATTACCTATAGAATATTCCTTAAAATAGACACAGGGATCATATAGACTTCTTGTAAAACCATGATTAACCATATAAGAGTCAAATCTCTTATACCATTGCCTTGGGCTTTGTTTCAGTCCATACAATGACCTTTTTAACTGGCATACCATGTTTTCTTTCCCTGGTTGGATAAACCCTTCAGGCTGGTCTATATATATATCCTCATCAAGATATCCATGCAAAAAAGTTGTCTTCACATCAAGTTGCTGCAATTCCAAGTCTAAGGCAGCAGTTATGGAAAGTATTATTCTGATTGAAGTATGCTTTACAACTGGACTAAATATTTCATTATAGTCAATGCCCTTTCTCTGAGTAAACCCCTTAGCCACCAACCTGGCTTTATATCTAGGACCACTCTCATTGGGCAATGCATCTTTAACCTTGAAGAGCCACTTACAAGCAGTTATCTTCTGATCCTGAGGCTTATTAACAAGCACCCAAGTATTATTCTGATGTAGAGATTCTATTTCCTCTTGCATAGCAACTATCCACTTCTCTCTATCATCAGAATTTATGGCCTCACTATATGACATGGGGGTTTCTAAAATTTCATTGTCACAGGCCATAAACACAAATGCTGAGATTTCTTCCTGAGTCCTGAATCTCAAAGGCTTCACAACAATTCTTCTTGATTTGTCTCTAGCTATACTATACTCAGGAGATTGATTCACAGGGATATCCTCCTGAGAATGTTGCTCAGGATATCCATTGTGACCTTCATCATCATTTCTGATTGCATCCTCAGGCTCCACCTCAATTGCAGCTTTCTTTGAGTTACCCTCAGTCCTTGACCTTGAGTCAATCACATCCTTATAATATATATCTTCCCTGAATGTAACATCTCTGTTCACAATTGTTCTTGGGCTACCTTCTTCCAACCTCCATAGCCTATAGCCTTTCACACCCTCAGGATAACCCAAAAATATACATTTTTGAGCTCTAGCCCCCAACTTGTCTTGTTTAACATGAGAGTAAGCCAGAGTGCCAAACACTTTCATCTCAGTATATTCAACCTTCTCTCCTGTCCACATCTCCATGGGGGTCTTCATATCAATGGCAGATGAGGGACTCCTGTTGATAAGATAAGCTGTAGTAACTGCAGCTTCAGCCCAGAACTTTTTAGGCAGTCCTGAACTTATCAACATGCATCTCACTTTATTTAAGATAGTCCTATTCATTCTTTCTACCAAACCGTTTTGTTGAGGATTACCAGGAACAGTAAGATGCCTCTTTATGCCATAAACCTTGCACAACTCATCAAATTGGCTATTGCAGAATTCTAAGCCATTATCTGTCCTAATTTTCTTGATTCTCCTATCAGTTTGAGTCTCCACCTCCTTCTTCCAAGCTTTAAACTTTTCAAATGTGTCACTCTTGTGTTTGAGGATAATCACCCAAACCCTCCTGGTATAATCATCAACTATGGACAAATAATAGTTAGCACCCCCAAGAGAAGCTGTTTTAGAGGGTCCCCACAAGTCAACATGGATGTAATCAAGACTTCCAAGTGACTTATGCTTTCCAGTGGCAAACCTGACTTTATGAGATTTACCCATCACACAATCTTCACAAAAACCAGTACCCTTACCACTGAATTTACCCAAATACCCCTGCCTGTTTAACTCTTGCAGCCCCTGATTACTAATATGTGTAAAACACAATACGGATCAAGCTAGTGCATTATTACGTTCGGATTCAAGCACACAAGGTAAATAAACTTCCGTATATAGATCACAGCTTGTTTACAGAGAGAAACACAGAGCACTCAGGTTACACCTTGAAAACACACACTTAAGAACGCGTAAACCTCACTCACACTCTCTGAATCAAACTGAAAACTATATATAGGGACTGATCCGGCGGACCAACTTACTAGCGTATCAAGTGGTCCGGCGTACCACTTGATCCGCCACTGATCCGCTGGATCTTACAAAACATAAACACATAACTTTACATACTCAAACTAACAAGACCTAGCACTAGACAACATAAAATGCTCTAACAAACTCCCCCTTGTCTTGTGCTAGTCTTCAGAAGCTTTTGTCTCTGTCTTCTTCCAATCCCGTCTTCGATTATTACCAGCATGAATTCCACCATCAAAACAAACTTTTATCACTTTCTGAAACTGCAAAGCTTGATCACGACATTCAGGCTTGTAGAGAATCTTGCTAGAGTGAAGCTTTTCAACATCATTCTTTGACAAATTTATCAATGACATCGGATCATAAATTCTCACAACCTTGTTGTCTTCTTTAATCACAATAACAGCTTCTCCAGTCACTTCATCATAATACCACCACCTCAATGTTTTGATGAAGTCCTGTTCCAGCCTTTTCAAAGGTATCTTCTTTAGCTGAATCGGCTTCTTATATTTCAGAATTACCCTTGGTCTGCCTGTAATAGGATGAATCTCTGTCGGATGTTCAGAATAAGTTGGTCTTTGAGGAGTCAAAAACCTGAACCTTCCTTGACATTCTTCAATTAACTTTTCTTTGAACACAGCAGCCAAAACATTTTCTCCAGGATTCAAAAAATGACTTCTCGACAAATCCCTCACATCACATACAGGTAATGTGTTGAACCTGGAAGCATTCCTTAGATACACAATCCCAAACTCCCTTTTTATAGCAAAGCAGTTAAGCTCAGAATCAAACATCCAACTGATAATTTTTCCAGAAGCTTGTCTTCCTTTTCTATCAAAGGATCTCTTCTGATCAACAATCGTCTTTGAAGTTTGTTTAACTTGAACTGGAAACTTCTTAGCTCTTTGTTCTGTTAACCAGGCTTCAAACAATAGCTTCTTTTCCTCCTCTTCAGACATATTCACATTCTCAGATACTCCAGGTTGTTCTGATGACTTCTCAGTTTCAACCTTCTCTTCATTATCTTTCCCAAAGAAATTAAACCCTTCAGAATCATCATTATCAGCAAAATTTCCATACATAGTTGGATCATCAGGATATTCTTCTGCCGTCACGTCTTCTACCTCCACATGTTCATCTTCAAAAATTACCTCTTCTTCTGAATTATCTTCTTGATAAGGCTCAGCAACTGGCACATTTTCCACATCATCCACATTCAATGCAAAAATAGCTGCCAGCTGCTCTTTTGTGAAAGGGTTAACCAACTCTCCCCCTTTCATCTGAACCCTAGATATCGGAGTTACATCATATACTTCTTTGCTTGTAGACTCCCCCTGAGATGTTGTACCAGCAGCAGCAGCCGATGAAGTTCCTGCTGTATCAGTACCAGCACCAGCACCACTAGCACCCCCATCAGGATTATCAGGATCCTAACCTCCTATGCCATATTATTCCATCATCTATCTTGTGATCAAGAACAGCAGCATTTACATGGTTGTCAAGTCTATCATCAAGAAGATATATATTGTTCTCACACCTTGTACCAGTTAACAATACCCTTGACCCTTTAACAACCTTAGCCCTTCCATTCTTTAAACTCACATTACACCCTTCCTTTTCAAAGGTGCCCAATGATACTAAATTTCTAGTGAGGTTAGGAATGTACCTTACTTGAGACAATTCAATATCAGTGCCATTATCCAAATTGAGTATAACATTCCCAATTCCTTTAATGATACATGGCCTGCTATCCCCCAGTTTCACTGTGCCCAATTCCACCATCTCAAGATCCTTGAAGTAACTTTTATTGGGTGTCATATGGTATGAGCACCCAGAATCCAGTATCCATCCTTCAACATGACTGCTATCATGGACAACTAGCACATCAGAGCTTTCGTAGCCATCAGTTGAACCTTCAGGAGATCCCCCTGACTGAGTCTTGGATTGTTCAAATTTCTTCTTCTTTCTTTCAGGACATTCCCTCTTCAAATGTCTATCTGACCCACACACAAAACATTTAAGTCTTGGCTTTGACTTAAACCTGCCTTGATTCCTTTTTTTCGGACCCCTCATTTCTGTCCTTCCTCTCACAAATAAGCCTTCACCTGTTTCATCTTTCAATTCTGACTTTCTTTTCAATTCTTTTGAATTTAATGCAGCCAATACATCATCCATGGAGAGGGTATCAGATGCATACAATATAGTATCAACAAAGTGTTCATACGAATCAGGCAAAGAAGTTAAAAACAAGATTGCCTGATCTTCTTCACTAACTTTGTTGTCTATATTTTCAAGATCTAAAACAATCTTGTTAAACTCATCAGTATGATCTTCTATGGACTTACCAGGGGACATACGAAATGTGTATAACCGTTTCTTCAAGTACAATCGATTGGCCAAGCTCTTTGTCATGTAAAGAGCCTCTAATTTGAGCCAAATTGCAGCTGCCGACTTCTCCTTCGACACCTCCCTCAGCACTCTATCGCCGAGGCTTAAGACAATGGCACTATGCGCTTTCGCGAGCATGATCTTCCAATCCTTCTCCTCCACCTCATCGGGTTTATTGTTTTCACCGAGAAGGGCATCATCAATCTCCTGATGAACGAGCAACGCACGCATCTTCATTCTCCATAGGCCAAAATCGTTCCTCCCGTCGAACTTTTCTAATTCGAACTTTGTCGACACCATAGCGCAATTCAATTTCTAGCCGCAGCACTTGATTTCTTCGATCGAGCCAACAATGGCTCTGATACCAATTGTTGTAATTATGAACAAGAAATCAATCAAGACAATTGAAGCCAACGATTACTTATTCTCTCATTATTGAAACGGATTACAAATCTACAAGAAAGAAAAATGAATTTCGATACCCTAACAATGAACAAAGAAACGCTTATAACCTAACCAGAGCTAACAAACTCCTAACGGCTATTTGAGTCACTAATCCGCGCCTTAACAAAAGATTAAGACAACTTGGCAACATCAGTCCTTTATCAACAACAGTTGACATTTAGCACCCTTATACTTTCGTTGACTTCAGTTGACCAGAGATTATATTCAACACTTTTACATAATCTTCTCCACAATTTTAAGCTAAAAAATCATGGTAAGCTATCACTATTTCTGTTATTTATATGAAAAAGCCTATGATGCGTTGAAAGTAAAAATTGTAGACGAACCCACTTTTGAGAGGATGGACTGGCCAGCACAGTATGTTTGTAGAAAACCAAATTAAATAGACAAAGCAAATGAAACTAAAACCTACTATTTGAAGTTTTGAACTCATATTTTATCTGAAAATGTAACATTTATGTTTTTTCTGTTATATTCACTTTTAAATCGTTTTTATTGATGCAGAATAATAATTTATATTGTGAGCTTCTTATATTTTATCATATTTCACACTTTTTTTAGAACCTGTTAGTGTTCAGTGTTAATTTTTGAGAAGTTATCTGGTCCATCAAAAAACATGACGTGGTCATCACTTCTTAAGACTAATACACAAATGAACTCTTCATATGCATTCCTGCTTTTCATCGACCCATCTAAATAACAAAAAATTTGATTGATATCTTTGCTCACACTATAAAGTATAAACACTCCATCAAATATACAAAATTTGGAAGTTTTTGTTCTTCAATGATTTGTTCCTAATTCTATATATATACAAAGGAGAAGTGGAACTTATGGTTCCGTGCCATTGATGGCAGTTTTGTAAATTAGATCAAATTTGTGGGTGTTTTGGTTATGGACACAACTCTCTAACCTAATTACTCTCCTTCTCTCTTCACACATCTTCCGCCCGATCTCTCTCTGCTCTGCCTTTTTCACCGGCGACGATCGTATTCTACCCATCACTACAGTCTCAAGAATATCATCACTCTGTCCCTCTCTCCACCGCCGGTGACTCTCTCAGTCATAACACATGACCTAAAAAACGGTGATGTGCCTGATCAAAGATGACCTCAGGTAATTTTTCGATTAGGGTTAATCGATGATTTGCTTTTGTATCTGATTTTCGCTATCGCCGTTGTGTAGTTATCATCGGTGCTTGGCGGTGGTCATTCGAGGCACATACTTCTTCTCTCTCGCAGATCGATGGTAGCCGGTGATGTTCTTTATTGTTCTTCGATGGCCACCGGTGTGCTGTCGTCAAGGTTGTACGAAGGTCGGTTGTATCTTAATTTGATGTTGTTCAATCGATTTCATTTTTTTGTGCTTTCAGCAATTGCAGGTTTTGGACGTGCAAATCTCCCTCTATCAAAGGGATTATGATCTCTCTCTACCAAACTATGAAACGAATTGGATCTCTCTCTCTTTCTCACACCTTCTAAACATGTTCGGCACGTTCTCTCTCTCTAAAACTATGTTCTAGGGTTTGTATTGAAATAATCATATGCATGACCAGGTAATTCATTTCTGATAGGCTTTATGATGTGAGTAGGGTCGGGTCTTCAATTTCGTTTCCGGTAGATTTTTCTAATTGTATGTGTACTTGGCCTCCATTTTAAGGTTTATTTTCTCCTTTTGTTTATCTTTTTCTCTATACTCTTGGTGCCATTTGATTGATTGGCTCAATTAGATGGGATTGTTGAAAATCCATGTTTGAATTTTATGCAGCTATGCTATTCTCATATTGTAGTTGCCCAAATGAAGGTTGTTTTACTTCAAAGCTCATCTCAAGCATGTTGAGGTTAAAGTTAGAGGCAGTCATCCATATCAGAATGTAAGAATCCTCTTTAAGTGTTTGATTTCCGACTGATATTCAAATATTTGTTTATTGCTTATTGGGTACAAGTTTTACAGAATCAATTAACTTTTTATGAAATTGTTGATCAAAGTAATCTGTAAAGATTTGTCAAAAAAGCCCTAACTTTGAGGGTCTGATTGATCTGGGATATTTCTTATCATAACCCATTTGGAAATTGGGGACTTTTTAGGGTTTGGATGTTCTTATAATTCAGATTGAATTATTTGCTTCAAAACACCCTAATTGTGCTGTTGTGGAGATCTGGGATGTATTTCATCATAAAGCTGAGATAACCCTTTTTGAATTGGGGGTTTTTGAGGGTTTGAATGTTGTTGACTGATTAAAGTTGCAATTTTTGGCCAAAAAAACCTTAAGTGGGATATTGTGCAGATCTGGGATACCTTTCCTCTGTTATGTCCAATGAGGACATTCTTTCCATCTGAATCTTGTAAAGAAACACATCTAAATGCTCTGAATCCACAATCATGGCTGCAAGTTGAAAGAGGAAAGGTTTCAAAAGTTTCATCTCACTCTCCTTCCTCATTGTAAGCTTTTCAATTTGCTATTTTTTACATTTTTCTCATTATTTAGGGGTCAAATACTTGCATTTTGATACTTTTGTGTATGATTATCTCATGTTGATTAGGCTTAGTTTTGATTATTCAATATCACATAACAAACTTTTGAAACACACTTCGAAACACTTCGATAAATAAATTTAACCCTTTTAACTGTCTACTTGTGGTTGGCTTTTCATATCCATCGAAGACAAAGACGGTTCGAAGCAGTTTCGAATTTACAAGGTTGGTTTTTTTATTCTAAAAAGATATATAAAGTATGAACTGGATATTAAAGTGTATAGTTATATTTTTTTCTGCTATTCAAACTTGAGAAAGTATATATATGGGTTGCTATATAATCCTTCATCCACTGATATGTAATTCGATGAAGCTTTTTTTGAATGACCTAATTGTTACTCTCCTTTTGTATAGTATATTCCATTGGAATATATAAATTTAATGGTTTTATATGTTTTCAATCAAACTAGGATCATAAATCGAAGCTATCTAATTAACACATGAAATTTGTTTATAAACTTAAAACATGGTCACTTTTATTTTGGTTCAACCTGGCCCAACAATACTTAAAAAGTAATAATTTCGTTTACCATTTTTGAAGCTGAATGACAAATTGAAATCAAGGCAGGAAAAAACATGTAAGCATAGCAGTTGCTTTTTAATCTTTTTGTTAATTTGTTAATTAGAATTGGTTGATTCATCTTATCATTATATTGTTTTTAAATGACTTCAGCTTAGGTTTTAATGTTTATTGACTATTTGTCAATGATTTCTTCTATTTCAGGTTCGAGAACGATGTTCCATATGATATCCGAAAATTCCGAATACATGTGTCATCCTCAATGTTTATGGTATTGTTTTTCTTTGTAGGTTTTAGTGTCTTTGATTTTGGTAACGTTTGAATGCATGTTTATGGTATTGTTGTTTTATTTTAAGATGCGACTACTACTTATTATTCTACAGCAAAATAGACCCATGAATTCTCAAGTTGGTGCTGATTTCCTGCAAAAATTCAATCTGAAAAAGACTGTCGCATAGAAGGCTCTTAAAAATTTTGCTGACGGTGGAAAAATAACATTCAAAGAATATGAAAAACAGAAGATATATCTTGCTAGACAATTTCAGCTTCAGATTTTAAGCACCGAAGAGCTTAATCAAATGAAGGATGAAAATTCTAAATTACAAGAGATTCTTGAAGAACAAAAAAAATGCAAACAGTTAGCTCGAAGGAGGTACTCTTTCTAAAACTGTTAATTAGAATGTGCTTTTTTATTAGAAAAGTTTCCACTCACATTCCAACTGATTTGCATACATAAGTTTATATTTGTTAATGTGATGGTCTTTATTGTTGCAACAATAAGTCTCTGCAGTCATACTAAACATGCAGTCATACTAAACAAGGATGAGATACTATATAATGATGGTAAGCTAAGAGAGTAGGTTCGTGAAGTGACTAACCTAACCTCTTTTATGTGTTTATCGTGCTATATATTTTTTAGTTACTTATAGTTGTATTAGGAGGTTGTTGAAATGACTAACCTGACCTCTTTTATGGGTTTATCTTGCTATACTTTTTTAGTTACTTATAATCTTTTGACTAATTATCTTATAATTGTATTAGTTCAAAGAAATGGAAGAGATGTTGATTGACTTAGTTGCAATTCAGCCCTACTTTTTTTTTTAATTTTCATATTCATGTTTATCCTTTGCTTACTGTTTTTTTCAGTTGGAAGATACATCTGCAGCTACCTAAAGGTCAGTTTATTTCTATATTAGCATTTCTTATTGTTTTATTATTAATAAGTGTTTTATTATCACTTAGAATTGTTAGATACAGTGTAAGTGCTTTCTTTTTCAAAACTAAGTTAAAGTGTGATGTATATATACTTTTCTTGGATTCAGATACTGATGTGTTTAACAGTTAAATCTTTTAACAACCAATTAAAAACTACTTTGGATCTGAGCTGTTTTTATACACTTATATGAGAATGTATATGTGTGCTTAACTTAGGATTATATATGGTATAATGAAGTGTTACTGTTGCTTGCTGTATAGCACTATCTATGTTTAACTTAGGTTTACTTTTTTTGCCTTTCTCTTGGTTGCTCTATAGGACTTAGGATCACCCTTTACACCAGCATTCCAGATCCTATGATCTCCCTGATAGGAGTTGAAAACACCTACCATGTCAAACTTAGGCAAAACTCATACAATACACGTGAGGAACATGGGGCAGCAAAGAAAGTGAAGCCAAAAGAATTCTGGAAATGAAGCAACATGTTTTAGTGAAGCACCAATTCTTAGAATGCAAGGGCAGCAAAGAAGACTTATGGCAGGCATATAAAGTCATGCTAATAACCAACAACCGTGGCCAAATAATTTACCAACTTTGCTTCAAAAGTATTTGTTATGGTTTACATAAATATTTCAAATTGTTGACTTTAAAAAGTCAAACTTTGAAGCTGCATTTTGCATATCAAAACATTCATAGCAAAAGTTTTTAATTATTGAGTATAGATGTGAAGATATTTGCTATGGTTCATATATACAAGTACGATTGTTGACTTCAAAAAGTCAAACCTTGAGCCAGGAATTACTTAAACTACTTTCTGTTTGATTTGGAAAGCAAAGTTAAACCACTAATTTTTTATGTATGATTTGATTTATCTCAGTTCCATCTCTAAAATGAAAATTAACTATTTGTTATGGTCCCCATTGACGGGCTGGGGCAACACATGTCGCCTGTCGAATACCGGGCCATTCTCAAGTATCGCCTCATGGTTCCCCTGTTCCCCGTGGATGAGAAATGCCCCGTCTGCAACAAGGCATGTTTGGATTCGTTCGGGGAGCACGCCGTCCATTGCAAGGAGCTCCCGGGGTTTAAATATCGACATGATGTGGTTCGGGACGTTTTGTTTGACATCTTCAGGCGGGCTGGGATCTCGGCCAGGAAGGAAGCTCCTGTTAACTTCTTGTCTGACCCCCTGGATGGGCGTTCAACTCTCCGCCCGGCCGACATACTCGTTTTTGGGTGGCAGAACGGGAAACACGCTTGTGTCGATTTAACAGGGGTTTCCCCCCTTGTGGGTCTGAGGGCCAGCTCCTTCTCAGCGGGTCAGGCAGCGTCCAGGGCAGCGGCTGGAAAGGTTAACAAACATGAGAAAGCGTGCATTGAAAACCAACATGTGTTTGTTCCTTTCGCATTCGACACATTTGGGCATCTTGAGTCAGAGGCGGTGACCATGTTGAACCGGATACAAAAAGTCATGCGCGGGAATAGTGCAACTTCTAGAATGAAGAATGTTGTTTTTATACGGTTGGGTTTTGCTATTCAAAAAGGGTTGGCGGCGCAGCTTGTTGCCCGCCTTCCCTGCGTGTTGACTTAGGTCATGTATGTTACCTTTCGGTTTAATTAATGAAATATCTATTATTACTAAAAAAAAAAAAAAAAAAAAAAAAAAACTATTTACTATGTTCTTCTGTCTTTTCACTCACAACTTCCAAATTTTAACTTATATGGAACTGCAATTTTATACTAAATGTTTTTACTTTTTACTTCTTATATACTGTGACTACTAATGTGATGTCTTAGTCTATGTTTAATATTAGTTATATAATACACTTGAGAGTTTAATTAGATTGTATTACACACAAAGAAGTAGTAGTCGCATCTTAAAATAAAACAAAAAAAAACTCTTCATCTGTTCTTATTTATATGTGACACATTTTCTTTTTCTGGACATTTATTAGGTTCTTCAAGGTTTCATAACATAACACAACTTGCTCTTTTTTTTCTTTTTCTTTTCCTTTTGTGAGTAAAAAATTCCAAAACGCCCAATCCCGAAACTTTACGGCCAGATTAACGACTTTGTCAAACGACTCTCCAACGCAACGCGTGGAGTAAGAGCCTTGTATTCCTAATTTACCAAGCTTTACCACCATTAACATGGTGAGTCGTTTAGCTCACAAAGGCCCCTTATCCTCTCTTCATCAGTTTATGAAATAATCATATATTATACTCAATGTTTCGGTTTTCTTTATCTTATAACTTTCTCATCTTTAATCATTTACAATCTCTTATGATAGTTCAACCAAACTATTTAGATTACAACATCTTATAATCATGAGAGGCCCCTTTCCAAAGCTGGGAAATTCAGATCAGGGATTTCGATTTCCCGATCTTGCGAATTATGACCTTCGCCAGGAATGTGAGCACATACCACATGTCGATTGCTCAACTGTACTTTGTCTATCTTACGTGGAGGTACTCTATTTTGTAGCCTTATGTAGAAGGCGTAACAAAACTTAGTAGCTATTAATGTGAATATCCTATTATCACATCTACAAAACAGAAGCCATAACACATAAAAAAAATTGATCCCAAATTAATCTTAAATACCGCAGCAACGCGTGGTCGATTTCTAGTTGATAGACATTGTGAGAAAGACACGTGGCTAATGATTTATTATTAAAGTAGTGGCCATTTTATCTTTTTATGTATCCTTACGTTCCAATTACATTAACAAATCTACTAATTAATCAAACACGTTACGTTCAAATTACATTAACAAATCTAGGGGTGTACATCGGTTCGGTTTTCGGTTAATTTGGTTAATTCGGTTTGGTTAATTCGGTTTTGAAATTTTTGAAAGTCTATCCGTGAACCGAACCGAACCGAAATAATTAAAAGTCAAACCGAACCGAAACCGATCCATATGCAATTTGGTTCGGTTTGGTTCGGTTTGGTTCGGTTTGGTTGAAAACCGAATTAACCGTAGTATCCAGATTCAACCAAATATCATTTTACACTTTTTTAAACCAAGTGTATCCAAATCAAATCCAAATTCAATCAAATATTAACCAAGATATCCAAATTGATAGGAGTGCTGGAGGAATGAACTCGAGAGGAAGAATGGAGAACGAAGTGACGAACTTCCAGAATTCCAGGATTGAAGATGGTCGATGACTCGATGGAGGCAGGAGGGCGGAGGCTGGAGGATTAGCCGAAGGCGACAAGGCGTGTTTCAAGTTAGAATATTATGGTTAATGTTTTAAATGATATATATAAATATATAATAATTAAATAAAAAATTGGTTTTCGGTTTAAACCGAACTAACCGTATTAACCGTATTAACCGAAATTTATAAAAATTATAATCCATAACCGAACCGAAAACCGAATTAAAAATTCGGTTACGGTTACAAACCGAACCGAAAACTGAAATTGTATAACGGTTTAGATTTTTTTTATTACGGATACGGTTCGATTTACGATTTTTTTCGAATTACGGTTTTTTTTACACCCCTA
>JBCNJP010010412.1:0-22422 GCA_039602395.1 Deinandra increscens subsp. villosa
GACAACCATATTCACTGATCACAAAAGCCTCCAGCACATTTTCAATCAGAAGGAATTGAATATGAGACAACGCCGATGGGTGGAACTGCTAAATGATTACGAATGCGAGATTCGTTATCACCCAGGCAAGGCTAACGTTGTAGCCGACGCCTTGAGCAGAAAGGAACGTGTCAGACCACTTCGTGTACGAGCATTAAGTATGACCATGCACTCAAAGCTCTCATCACAAGTGCGTGACGCTCAGATTGAAGCCCTCAAACCGGAAAAACTAACTGGAGAAGGTTTACGTGGAATGGAGAAGCAACTGGATGAGAAGCCTGATGGGACCAAGAACTTCATGGACAGACTATGGGTACCTGTCTATGGAGGGTTAAGGCAATTAGTATTCGATGAGGCTCACAAGTCAAGATATTCCATTCATCCTGGATCAGATAAGATGTACCACGGTCTAAAGAAACAATTTTGGTGGCCAAACATGAAAGCCGAGATAGCCACCTATGTCGGCAAATGCTTAACATGTTCGAAAGTCAAGGCCGAATACCAGAAACCTTCTGGATTATTGACTCAGCCGGTAATCCCGGAATGGAAATGGGAAGAAATATCTATGGATTTTATCACGAAGTTACCAAAGTCTAGATCTGGATATGACGCTATCTGGGTGATAGTAGATCGACTGACGAAATCTGCACACTTCCTACCAGTCAAAGAGAAGGATAACATAGATAGACGAGCCAAACTTTACATTAAAGAAGTCGTCTCACGACATGGTGTGCCTATATCTATCATATCCGATCATGATAGCCGTTTCACCGCAAACTTTTGGAGATCTCTACAGAAAGCTTTGGGTACTCGACTTGATATGAGTACTGCCTACTATCCACAGACAGATGGCCAAAGCAAGAGAACGATCCAAACACTTGAAGATATGCTGAGAGCATGTGTGATTGATTTCGGACCTAATTGGGACGAACATCTCCCTCTTGCCGAATTCTCATATAACAACAGTTATCACACCAGCATTCAAGCCGCTCCCTTTGAAGCACTTTATGGAAGAAAGTGTCGATCCCCACTCTGCTGGACTGAGATTGGAGACAGTCAGTTAACCGGTCCTGAGTTAATCTTTGAAACGACTGAGAATATATTTCAAGTCCGTAATCGTCTGAAAGCTGCCAAAGACAGGCAAAAGAACTACGCCAACAACCGACGCAAACCCTTGTCCTTCAAAAAGGGTGATCGCGTCATGCTAAAGGTGTCACCTTGGAAAGGTGTCATCAGGTTCGGCAAACGAGGAAAACTCAACCCTCGTTACATTGGTCCCTTTGAGATCACCGAGACTATTGGACCAGTAGCTTACCGTTTACGCCTGCCTGCTGAACTGGGCAGTGTACATGATGTCTTTCACGTTTGTAATCTTAAGAAATGTCTATCTGATGAAACGCTCATCGTCCCCCTTGATGAAATTCAAGTGGACGAGACCCTGCACTTCATTAAGGAACTTGTTGAGATACTTGACCGAGAAATCAAGAAGCTGAAAAATAGCCGCATTCCCATAGTCAAAGTACGATGGAACTCTAAACGAGGACCGGAGTACACTTAGGAACGCGATGATAAAATGCGTTGAAAGTATCCACGTCTGTTTGAGAACTTTGCATCTACCAGTAACCAGAACTGAATTTCAGGACGAAATTCTTCTAACTGGGGGAGAATGTGACACCTCGTCAAAAACAGGTCAAACCTCTCTCCGTTGACTTTTTGATTTAAATATCAATATGTTTTAATTATATGATTAACCGAATTATTTTCGATAACTAACTGATAACTGATTTAAATCCCGTGTTGTATGCCCGTAAAATACGAAAGATTTCATATTTTAAATATGGAATTTTAATAACAAGAAATTTAATATAAAATTGACTTTACATATTTTATCAAAACCGACGTAAACTGTTATCACTTTAAAACATTTAGCAAATCCGACAAATGATTAAAACGTAAAGTTGTCAAGACTTAACCAAAACAAGAACCGTTAACCCTATTGGGCCCAGTTAGGCCCACTAAGCCCAAAGTGATCCGGATAAAAACTGAAACTCGACCCTATGACTCAACCTGACTAACTGAGTCGCCGACCCAACCCGGAGGCCCGACCCGCGGCCCGATTGGCCTTGGGCCAAACCCGGTACCTTTAAACCTCTTGGCCCACTCAAAAGCCCAAACCGAGAACCCGGCCCGATCCCTTCTCCCTCACGGCCCAAACCGAAACACGGTCCAGCTCACTCGAGATTTAATTGGGCTTCGGCCCGTTTCTTTTTCCCGATTCCAATTGGGCTACGACCCACACCCAAAACCCAATTCCATTATGATTTGGCCCATGAGTTTTATACAATTTAGGCCACTAAATTTTTGTAAACTTTTGGCCCATCAACTTTTATAAAAAAAAACCCCCACCTCACTAGATTAATTTTACTTGGTTGTTATTTTAAAAGGTTGTAATTTTTAATCACCTCTAGCCATTACTTATTTTATAAAAAGTCTATAATTGTTTAACAAACTTATTCAAAGTTTATAAAATTCAAATCACCTACAAATGACTAGTGGGTGAACAAGAGATTGACAACACACCTGGGCTAGTAATACAAGTTCCCATGGAGGGTGTTTAACCAATGGTCATTAACCCAAAATTAGTGTATAAGAGAACATCACAACCACACCTTGTTCCCTCACACCAAATCAAAACACTTACGCCCTCTCTCCCTCTCCCTTAGCTCTCGGCCGGCCCACCTCCACAACCACCGAGCCGCCGCCGGCCAGCCACCACCGGCCGCCCCCTCTGCCGCTACTGCCACGGTCGGAAGCCACCGCCGCCGCCGGAAAACCGACAACCACCACCGAATCTTCCTCCCTTCTTTTGTGAGTTTTCTAACTCACTTTTCTAACCCATTTCCCCTATGTTTCTTACATGTTTAACACCCAAAGATCACCCTACAAGTCTTGACAACAATCCATCTTTTACACCACCTTTCTTTTAACAAAACAAGTAATGATGCTATGTATTTAAACTCTTGGATCTAAACACATTATGGTGCATTTGATGCTTAAAGTTAGCCACAATGTGGGTGAAACACATTATGAAATCATTAGAGAGTAATGATGTGCACCATGATCTTACCTTATGTTCATAAAATGCATTAAACCATTGTTATGATTCAAGAACACACCTTAAATGAATTTATTCATAAGAGTCACTAATTGAGTTAAGTGTTCTTGAAACACCAAGTAAATATATAAATTGGTCCTAACACATAGAAGTGTTAGTTGATTATTATTGTCCTAACATAATTTTGTTAGTTGATTTTAATTATCTTGTCCTAACATAAAAATGTTAGTAGATTGTCACTTAATTATTTTCCTAACCCCAGTGTGTTAGTTGATTATTAAATTATTTGAATGTCCTAACATGAAAATGTTAGTTGATTGTTATTTACTTAAAATGTCCTAACATGAAAATGTTAGTTGATTGCTTATTATTTATGTCCTAACACAAAATGTGTTAGTTGATTTAATCATGAAATATATTATGTTAACAAATGAACATATCACATCATGTTAATACTTATGATAAATTCATAGACTAAATAACTAGAATGTTACATATGTAATTTATGGCATAAATGACTATAACAAGTGAAAAGAAACGAAAAGATTGATTCTTAATTTAGTAAAAATATAACACATTAAATGGGTTATAAAAATTCCAAGACAAAGGGAATTTACTAGATTTTCTTACCAAAAATGGAAAGAATAAAATTTATGTCAAATGATTAGTTTGACATAAATTCTTGGATTTATTACAAGTTATTAAACAATTAAAAACATGATATAAAAATGAAAGTTTTCTATAAAAAGACACTTGTAAAATAAACATATTTTATAAAAGACTTTTATAAAAATAATCAAGCAATTAATTATTTTTTATAAACCTTTATTATTACTTTGATGAATCAAAGTAATCGAAATAAGGATACGTTGCGTAGTAATAAAACCGGGACCATACGAAGATATACGCGAAAACGTAAATGTTTAAAAATCTCCAAAAAATTACCTATCATGTTTTATTTAAAACAATCCAAAAGTTTATGATAAATAAACTTTTATAAATCCAAGCGTCGCCAAGTAATATTTTTAGAACAATGTTTTAAAAAAAAGAAATAAATATTTCATGCAAATGGAATATTAAATGATTTCAAGAAATTAAATGATTAAATGTTGTGATTGGAAAAGAAAATATATCTTTCAAACAATCCATGATTTAAAGGAACTTTAAATAATTATTCTTTTGGCTAATAATTATTTATAAAAGTTTTAAACTGTGATTTATTCACCAAGGATTGTTAAGCACAATTATTTAAAAATAATTATAACTTGCATGATTAACAAAACCAAATATATAATTATTTAATAATTATATGAACTCATGAAAATAATAATAAACATTATTATTTTTAAACATTATTATTTTTAAATTCAATATCCAATTTTGTACATTATCGTTATAAACGTTTGTACAACCGTATCCCACCATTAATTGATTTCAATTAGTTCTGTACGAAACGATAGCTAGTGAATAGATCTATTTGGGTTGACAACCCTACCCTACCTGGTAGCTACAGTTCTGACTCCGGATTGTCTGGGGGTACACGTCAGTTATTCTGCTCTGTTTAACATCTCTGGGCAAGAGATGCTATGGGTGGGTAAACCGTTAGTATTTGAAATCAAAGTTCAGGTGAGTTCATACAACCACAACGGTAAACCAATGTAATATTTAAGTATACCGAAAACTGTTTTACCAACTTTAAACATAGAGTCATAAACCTGTGAACCTCACCAACTTTATGTTGACCTTTTTAAATTCATGATTTCTTAGGTAATTAAAGCAAACCTTCGGAGGACATGCAAATGGGGCTTAACCATGCTATCAGACCTGCTTTCGGAGTCATAGTCCCGACTATCTTAATAAACCGTTCAATGTTTTTATTATTAATTTAAGACTTGTTTTCAAATGTAAGACATTATCATTATCCACTATCACTTTCCGCTGCAATACAATGACGTAATGTTTTATGAAGTTTTAAATATATTAGATGTTGTTCTATGTATCCTCGACTATGATTCCATTCTTGTTCACACCCGATATCGTTGACCGGGGTGTGACAGAAGATCCGGATCAACTAGCAAACAAAGGCCAACTTTTCATGAAGAAGAAGTCTATGAGAACTTAAGATACAGTGATCCCTCAAGATCTTATGTGAAAACAAACTCTAGGAGACAATCTGCTCCTACAGAAAGGAAATTTGCACCCGAGGTAAAATTTAGCTCGGACGGCCAAAGTTATTACCCCCAGGGAAATTTTACCTCGAAACCAAGGTATTTTTATCCCGGTGAGTATTTTACGCCAGAGGATAATGTTTTCAAAGGTCATAAACATTAACCTTTTCAAAACTAAAGAACTTACTCCAAATTTTATGATCAACCTTCAAGCGAAGAAGTTCAATATTTTGAGAATCCAAAAACCAGAGAGCATATGGAATATAGACATAGAAGGGCTACTGAAAAACAGAAACCAATTCATTTTCAGTCAAATTTAAATTGCTTTCCCTAACCAACAACAGACTCAAACAATTTCAGATACTAGAAAAGATCAATTAAATCTGAAAACTCAAATGATGGAACTCAAACTCTTATACTTAATGAGTATAAGTATATGATGCAATGGGAAGACCCAAGACCACAAAGGCTTGGCCCCCTACAAAAATTTACCTATTTGTCTTATATGTGCATGTAACATCCAATAAATCTCAGACAAGCATCTGGATTTTAGATAGAAGATGTTCAAGTCACATGAAAAGGAATAAAAACCTTTTGAAAAACACAAAAAGACATGATGGAGGACCAGTGGCATTTGGAAGCACTGAAAGTCACATTTCTGAACAAGGAATGGTGACAAATGGGAAGATTACCTTTGACAAGATAATTTGTTGATGTTTTAAACTTTTATTTTCTAAGTGTCTCACAAATGTGTGATAAGAAATTAAATATTTTGTTCAATGAGACTGAGGCTATTGTATTAAAACTTGGTGTAAAAATATCTCATGAAATGATTTTAATAAAAGCACCAAGAAAAGATGGTTTATACTTTCTAGATATGGGAAATACAACATCTAAGGATGGTATCACCTGCCTCATATCTAAGGCCTCAGTAGATGAATCAGACCTCTGGCACAGAAGACTTGGACATGTAAACTATAAAACCATGAATAAATTGGTAAAATATTGGTTTGTTAAATGTAACGCCCGCCCACCTTTTGTTTCTATTAAAATGAATAAAAAGGCGAGCCAGAATTTTTTTCTTAATTAACAAACGGTTTACATAAGTAAGACCCGTTTACATCCCAACATATTCAGGTTTGATAACATCATTTACAATATCAGAGTACACAGTTTAATCATACTAGACATAACTAACTAAGTATATGTGATGCAGGAGCATCTAAGATTCAACCTGCTACCAACCTGATTCAAGGAAGACTGGAGAACAAGTCAAAAGATATTTTAAAATTATCTAAAATTTGAATTTCTTTTATTTTTGGATGATTTTGTTTGTTTCTATTTTTATGTGAACAAATTTTAGTATTTAAGAATAGCTAGCTCATAGGGATAATTAGTTTTTTGATTTGAGATTTCTTGTAAAGAACCTAGAGTTCTTGAACCTTTCGGTTCTATTTGAGACTTTGAATAATTGATTGTTCTTGAGCCATTTGATCGCTTCCATTTCCGCATCATTTGGTATCAGAGCTTTTGGTTCTCAAATGGCTCTGCGTGAAGAGAACTACCTTTTTACTCACCGAATCGCCGACCGAGGCAGTGATAAAATCGTGTTCGATTCACAAGATCGCAAGATCCAGGAAACTGACTCAAAGGATGTCATCTGGGATGAGGCCGTTGGGAAAGAGGAGCATCCTGAAGACGGCGATGGTTACATTTTTCAGGAAACCTGCTTAAAGACTTTTATATGGGATGAGATCTGTAAGGAGGAGGAGTATCCTGGGAATTGTAGCATTATCTATCCATCACCTCGTTTCGATAATTACAAGGAAGACGAGGTAAACAACGAAGACTATCTTTAGGTTATTAAAGCTTTAAATGGGATTCATATTCAAGAAGACGGACGTGTAGAAGAGGAAGATGAACTTAGGGTTGTCAAAGGTAGTGCTAATGAAGAAGACTGCTTGTTCATTCAAAAGGTTTTTAGCAAGGCTACTACTCACAATGAAGAAAATATATTTGATGAGATATTGCAACCGGATAACTTAACTCAAAAAATCATGCTGACCTCCAAGGAAAGATTGATTTCTTCATCCATAATGATGGAATATAATAATTGTGGTGATTTTGTAACTAAATTAAATGGTTTATATCACGATAATATTGAAGTTAATGCATGTCAAATTCAAAGGGGGATATGTTATGCAATCTCCACATATGCATGAAGACACGTCTCAATTTAAATTGGATGATGATGTGCAACTATTTAAAGTCATGACCAATTTAAAAGTCAAATTGGTACCGAGGGGAAAATGAATTGATGTCCATTCGACCCGGGTGGCAATGGTCGAGGCAAAACTCGAGGACGAGTTTTTTTTAAGACGGGGAGTATGATGCAGGAGCATCTATGATTCAACCCGCTACCAACCCGATTCAAGGAAGATTGGAGAACAAGTCAAAAGATATTTTAAAATTATCTAAAATTTGAATTTCTTTTATTTTTGGATGATTTTATTTGTTTCTATTTTTATGTGAACAAATCTTAGTATTTAAGAATAGCTAGCTCATAGGGATAATTAGTTTTTTGATTTGAGATTTCTTGTAAAGAACCTAGAGTTCTTGAACCTTTCGGTTCTATTTGAGACATTGAATAATTGATTGTTCTTGAGCCATTTGATCGCTTCCATTTTCCCATCAATATGTCCCAATAGCAAAAGATGAGGTCCGGTTCTTCAATCCCAAGCTCAAACCCGACTTGTTCCATGCTTCAACTATCACCTGCCATCAATCACTAGTAACGTGTTAGTAATTAATGGCCTATTAACAAAGGCATGACACCCCTTGTTTCATTTTCTAAACAAAAAAAGAAAAATTTGTAATTATTGACTTAGGCGTATGGCCTATAATTACTTTAGTGTTAGGTGATACGCCTACCGCAGAAAGCGTATCACTTGCTTTGTGCCCTCCTTCAAGCGATAGCCTGGAACAAAAGTTCCAGGGATCAGCTGGTATTTCCCCTTGTATTCATACTTAGCCAAAATTTTGGCAATTATTCAAATTTACTACATACAAGAATTCATTCCTCCTTCCTTGCATCAAAATCACTTCTTTAATCAAATTAACAACCACATTTACTTACTTTTCATAACCTAATCTATGGATTAAACGTTTGAGAATCTAATTATCAAAACTCAACCAATTTGACCCGTTCAGCAATATCATAATGTAAATATATGTTATCTAGCTTTCACCCCAAGATGCATACTTGGAATTGTACCAAATACAATTCCGCTTCTTACTCCGAGAGTCATACTTATATAATCTAGATTCCATTATTTACCCAAACGGGCTATCTTCTCCATCTAACCCAAACGGGTCAATTTCATAACCTTATTCATTCATTAAATCACAGGGCGGTTAACCCAACCCATTTCCTTTAATAGTCATGATTCAAAAGTTTTAAGCATCAAGTATCACATTACTTACTTATACATGAATACCTACATTTAGTCATGCGTAGTCTATCTAAATCTTACGTTACCTATATTATCATGATTATTACTTAATCATGAACATTCGCAAACCCAACATATCATTAGCATACTCAAGTCCATGTCAAGTGTTGCCCACTTGACTCCCTATCTTCACTTCTAGCATTGGTTGAAATCACATGATAAACATCAAAGAGCCTAAACATTCGTTGACATCGATCACATTCTACATACACATTAGCATTCACATATCATGGTTTACCAAGTTAAGCACAAAGAATCTCATAAACACTTCGTTACTTTTCACTTTGGCATTTAATCAAACACCTAAAGTGCGCATTTAACATCCTTATTAACATGTATTTCACTATCCAGTTTCAATCCATCTTTGTGTTTCAAGTAATTCAATCTCACATCTCATGAACAATTTCTTTCTCTAATTTACTACTTCGCATGGTCTACACATCTGAACCTAAACACCCTCCCTTTAGAAAATTTTGATTTTAACATGGTGGTTTTAACCCCCCCCCCCCCCCACCCCATCACAACGTTAGATAAACACATATGCACAAGCTTGCATAGACAAAATCATACATATTCTAGGCTTAGAAGCACATATACAGCAATCCCTTAAATTAATTTGATCTACAATTGGTTCCCATGAAAACCATATAACTCAAAAACTCATTTACTTGACAAGGGAGCCCAAGTTTGAGAGCAAAATTGCACTCTAGAGGACTATAACATTCGTATATTTCAAAAAACTCATAAACTCGACCCGCATCAAGATCCAAGTTTTAAGCCCAATTCTCAACACCATGAATTTTGGATTACTTTATCCTATATGATAATACTCTGAAACACATCTATGATGTCATAATGTAACCTCGTTTCCATTCATTTTTAGTTTCTTAGAGCTTGACTCTAATTGTTAGACTACATAGATATATTCAACTTCTTTACTTGACACGATGATTAAATCCATTAAATTTCTAAACAATATGCATTTCCCATAATTATAGCATCGATGGGTCAATAATAAGATATGTAACATAGCATAGATGTTACCTCGTGAGCTTGAAAAATCTTTAACCGGTTTACCGCATGTCCCTTCGCCTTTGTTGCCTAAAGTGGATTCAACCCTTGTTAGGTCCATAAGACACCATAAATCATCAATATATATATATATATATATCATATTTTCCACATTTAAGCACTTGAGTCATTTAATTACATCAAGCTTATGATTCACATCTCATAACATCAATTTACTAATTATTAGGGTGGCACTTTCTGTCCAGCCATTGTTCAAGCAATGTTTCGACCCTTTTAACAACTGAATTAACTCAACATGTTCGAAGATAAAACGTAGTAGACTCATAGAGCTTTCCAAGCATATAAAATACACATTTTTCGGAGTTACGGTTAATTTTATACAACATTTTTAAAAACAGATCAGCAACTATTTATTTTCGATCAGCATTGCTGAATTTTCTATATCTCCATAGAAAACTCATAATTAGACCCATTAAACCTCCAAATCAGCATTTTACATTCATATGTAAGTTTTAGGATACTTAAATACATTTCCAACCGTGTATAATACACCCCCATAGGATGCTTACACGGATTTATACAAATTGCTAAAGTTATAACTCAAAGTCTAGCATCCTAATGAGCCTTACATCATATAGGCATAGTCTATCACATAACATGCTTTCTCATGAATCAATTACCATAATTTAACTCTAATATCAATAACCCACATCAAGACTTCACATTTAGCATCAATTAACACTATTTAACCAACACAATGATCATTCAAGCATTTAATCAAGCACTTGGTGTGCATCAACATAATCAACATAATCTACCCAATTGGTTTGTGTTCTTTTTCCAACTATTGCATATTATGCGTTAACATAATGTCGCGCTTCACGTGGATAAATTTAGCTAACAATGAAATCACAATACCTAGCAATTTAGAAATTGGCATCAAAAGCCCGAATCTAAACCCTCAAGCACCTAATTTTCGTCACTTGGGGTTCACCATACCAAAACTTGGTGTTTTGGTCAATATTTCATGTATTCATGTATCTATGGCATAACATAATCATCATATAACACTTGAAACATACTTTAACAACCCCAATTTGTCAATTTCATCTCATATTTTGGAACTCAAGCATGCAATAATCCTGAAAATGACTTACTTGAAGTTCTCGATGAGTTTAGATATCAAAGGAGCCTCCCAATTCCGGTTTAACACCCAAAATTCGCAGCATAACATCAATGGATTGCTAGGTCCGAATTTCGTTGGGTTTAGGAGGTGAGGTCGAAGGTCTAGAGTTCGCATATGCGATTCCAGATCTCTCCTCTTATTTTTTTTTTTAAACAATCCTCTTATTACAAAGCTAGCCCCTCTAGATATTTGTTTAGGTTATTTAAACCTAAACATCATATTTACACAATAACTCCTTAAACTTCTACAAAACAATTTATTTGTACATGGAGTTAGATATATCTTAACTCTATGACGCATTTAACCTGAATTTTAACAGGTTTCACTTAATAAAAATCGGGATGTTACAACTCCACCCCCCTTAAAGAGGGTTTCGTCCCCGAAACAGATTACACACTTATAAGTGCATATATTTAGTGTATTATCACTGCTATTCGGCCATCGCCACGGATCACTTAGTATCTGCATGCTATGCCCATCTTAAGATCATTCTCGATTTCCTTGTAGATCGGGAAACCTGATCAAACTTTTGAGTTGTTATTTTTATCAACTCCGCGTTAGTCACTATATGACAATTTCCTTAACTTATTATTACGTGACCTTTATTTTCCCCCACTTGACCCGTTTAGTAATTTATATATCCTAGCTCGACGGGTCAGTTATGGTTAAGGTTCTAATAACCATTACCATAATACCCTTGATGGTCAAAGCCATAATTTTAAGTTATTACCCTCCCCGTAAGAGGTTCAACATTAAGGTAAGAATACCATACCTTGGCATTATTAGTATCTGTACCTATCGTCTTCTTGTTCATGTTTACCTTGACGATGGTCCTGACCGGAAACTCGTCACACTACCTTCTTACTAGTTGTGTTCTTGCACAACTTACTCTATGTAAACATGTTAAGCAATATAACCACATTTACAAGTGTTTAGCATAAAACTTGTCGTTGCATTTTACCATTAGGCAATGCAATTTATTTTATTGGAAGGTTTCTATGACTCTATAAGCCATTCATACCCATCCCAATATTTCATTATTCTAAATTTAACATGACCTATATTCCATTTCCTTCCGATTTAACAGTTCATTATACATTAGGTTTTATTTATAGTTCGTGCCACGAACCCACATTGTTTGCAAGGTTTCTTGCATTAAATTTGCATTTAGAAAATTTGAGAATACTTACATAGCATCCTCTGTGCATATTCAGGAACGGTCGCTCCTGACGCCCTTCCTGCTTTTATAGCCATCATTACTTTTGGGCCTCACCCATAGAGTTGGGTCGATCAGCCCCCTGACAGCTTCAATTCCCTATTAGTTATACAAACTTACACGAAAATCAACATGACTCAACAACATGAGTTCTCTTGCGTTTAAACAAGGTTACTTTTCACTTTTTTTTAACATCTAGCCATTTCATAGGGTTACGAGTTTTCTAGCATATGCAATAACCCATTTCTCCTTATTATTATTTCCATTTCGTAAGTTTAGTTAATTCTCGACTTGGGTTTTAACCCAATCACTTGAAAGTCAATTGCATTATATAAATTTGATATCATTTAACCATTTTGTGATGTCGCCTATTAGACATAAATCAACCGTTTCAACGGCTTCATCAATTAAAGACATGTGACCCATTTCAACTCATTAGTTTCCACGGTTATCCATTAATATTTCGATTATATCAGTTTTATAACAGATTCAACCTTGTTCATCTGTTAATGGTTTCACGACTCCACGAGTCATTCTTCACCATTTACCATTTTCATTATATTGGGTTCACGGCTCCTAAAGAGTCGTTCTACACCAATTACCACTTTTATTATATTGGTTTCACGGCTTTTAAATAGTCGTTCTTCACCAATTACCACTTTTATTATATTGGTTTCACGGTTCCTAAAGAGTCGTTCTTCACCAATTTCCATACGCACATTTCAATTTCAAATTATGACCTCATGGGTCAACCTCTTAATTTGACTCGATATAGGCACATGTATATGCATTACCATTTATCAAAGTGTAATCCAGGTTGGGTAGTCCCACCTGGTTGTACCTTAGAACTTGCCCGTTATGAATTCGAGTCCTAGCCCAATGCATTTTGGAGTCGTATGTATCATCATCCATCTGCTTGCTCGGGGGCAATTTTCCTACAAAACCAGTGTGTCAAGATTGACCACTTTTAGATTTTTCCCTACCTCAAGTTAGGTTACTCCGCATGAACATCAATATTTACGCGTTTCAAGATACTTTATTGCCACATTAAGTGTCACAATGTTATCTTGTTACATTTTCAATTTATATCCAAGATACTACATTGCACTTTTAACTCGTTACAATGCTATCTTGTTACTAAGTAGTCTCACAGATTTATACGAGGTTTTCTGCCTTAGCATTAACCCGTTTCTATCTGTCCGGAATATTTACACAATTCACAGTTCTAGTGCTTAACACTCTTCCGTGCTATTCACCTTTTTAGGCATTACATCAAGATTTCATTATTTCACACTTGCATACGTTTAACCATTCGTTTATAACTATTTACATATACGCTATAATATGAAACACTTTTTTTATACTCACCCGGATTCCCAATCAAGCTTGAACCGAACACTTTTTTCGTACCTCGGGCACGAGGTTTGAGTTCAAGCACTGTACTAATACTTGAATCCCTCAAACCACAGCTCTGATACCAACTTGTAACACCCATAGCAGAGTTCAACGTTTTATGACGTTTACTAACGTTCAAATTTTGGTCCCAGAAAATTTTTCGTTTTATTATAGCAAGATACATACTACTTTATTTCATTGCTTCAAAACAGTCCTTAGAAGAACAGTTTGGTTCATACAAGATGAACTTCTATTTTTAAAAATTTGGGCATGACCCGTTCGTAAGTATTAAAATCCTTACGAACATCACCTGTTGTAAACCATCCCAGAAAGAAAATCAATTCAATTTAACAAAGTAAAACAATTAACTCGTAGTCGAAAGACTACGGTCCGTGGAGTTTAACTCCTAAACATTCATAGGCCCTCCTGACTACAGAAGTGGTCCTATGATGCATTGCCTCAAGGTAACGCTTGCAAGTCGTCATCTTGACAGTGTTCGGTTCTTCGGCAAGCTCGATGGTGATCCGGGCTCCAACAATATCTATCCTGCAATTTACACCAACTATATTAGTGTTTATTGCCACAATGTGCATAAAATCAATTAATCAAGAAATAAAAACATTAATTACACAAATTGGGTTCCAGGCGTATCGCCTAGAATGAGCCTTTCTCTAGGCGACATGCTTGAAGGATCAAGCGTATCGCCTACTTTGAACTTTGCTCCAAGCGATACGCTTGGAGCCAAATTTCCAGGGTTGATGCCCTGTTCGGCAATAATTATTACTTAGCCATATTTTGGCTATTTTCTCTAATTTTCCCAATTTGTCAATCATTCCACTTGGGTCTTTTCCTCCCTTACCAAGACCCTAAAAACACATCAAAACATGTTATTACACAATTTTTAACCACCCCATTTAGGGTCATAATTGGTCAAGTTCCAACCCGTTTGACCCGTTAAGCCTCACTATCAAGTAGTGAGCTTTATTTATGCAATACTATGGCTATTTCTTTTCATTACCAATAAACGATAATTGTTTTGAATCACCATGTCATCCTACATTGTAGCAATTTCATAATTGTGGCTCCATCGAGCCATTTAACCTATTTGACCCATTAACATGGGTTCCAACGAGGCATACAACCTTTAAGCAAAACTTTTGCATTTCGATATGGTTCTTACGGACCATTTATCTATTTCAACGTGTCTGACCCGTTTAGGCCCCAAAACACTAATGGACCTAAACTTTATGGCTTATGGTTAGAATTCAATTTCCAACCCGCCTCTCCCATTCTAGAGGTTTAGTATTCACATTCACATTCCAAATGAGTTTCCCTGAATTCTTTGATTCGTTTGTTATTCGACTACTTCTATATCATAGGCTTCTTGGCCCATTCGAATCATTCACCACACGATTAATAAAATAACACATTATCATGATCCATACGGACCATTTATCTTACTATTTTTGGTTTAACACCGTATGGTTTTCTAATAACCATTTATCCATTCTTGGCTTCATGGTTCCAAGAACCATTCATCACCCGGTTAACATTGTAACTCATTATCATGATCCCTATGAACCATTTATTTTACTATTTTCGGTTTATTACCGTCATGGTTTTCTAATAACCATTTATCAATTGTTGGCTTCATGGTTCAGAGAACCATTCATCACCCTTTCTAATTGACCCCTAAAGGTTCACCATTAGCTACACGATTATGGTTCTATTGAACCCATTTATATTATCATAACAAATCAACACATATTTATGGTTCCTACGAACCGTTTAGCTATTAATGGCCATTTTGACCCATTTACATCCTAACACCGTATTAACACATGATTATGGTTCCTATAAACCATTTAGAGTTCATGTATATTGACCTACAAGGTTCAACATTACACATCTATGATGTCATTATGTAACCTCGTTTCCATTCTTTTTTAATTTCTTAGAGCTTGACTCTAATTGTTAGACTACATAGATATATTCAACTTCTTTACTTGACATGATCATTAAATCCATTACTTTTCTAAACAATATGCATGTCCCATAATTATAGCATCGATGGGTCAATAATAAGATATGTAACATAGCATAGATGTTACCTCGTGAGCTTGAAAATCTTTAACCGGTTTACTTCATGTCCCTTCGCCTTTGTTGCCATAAGTGGATTCAACCCTTGTTAGGTCCATAAGACACCATAAATTATCAATATATATATATATATATATATATATATATATATATATATATATCACATTTTCCACATTTAAGCACTTGAATCATTTAATTACATCAAGCTTATGATTCACATCTCATAACATCAATTTACTAATTATTAGGGTTTCACTTTCTGTCCAGCCATTGTTCAAGCCATGTTTCGACCCTTTTAACAACTGAATTAACTCAACATGTTCAAAGATAAAACGTAGTAGACTCATAGAGCTTTCCGAGCATATAAAATACACATTTTTTAGAGTTACGGTTGATTTTATACAACATTTTTAAAAACAGATCAGCAACTATTTATTTCCGATCAGCATTGCTGAATTTTCTATATCTCCATAGAAAACTCATAATTAGACCCATTAAACCTCCAAATCAGCATTTTACATTCATATGTAAGTTTTAGGATACTTAAATACCTTTCCAACTGTGTATAATACAACCCCATAGGATGCTTACACGGATTTATACAAATTGCTAAAGTTATAACTCAAAGTCTAGCATCCTAATGAGCCTTACATCATATAGGCATAGTCTATCACATAACATGCTTTCTCATGAATCAATTACCATAATTTAACTCTAATATCAATAACCCACATCAAGACTTCACATTTAGCATCAATTAACACTAGTTAACCAACACAATGATCATTCAAGCATTTAATCAAGCACTTGGTGTGCATCAACATAATCTACCCAATTGGTTTGTGTTCTTTTTCCAACTATTGCATATTATGCGTTAACATAATGTCGCGCTTCACGTGGATAAATTTAGCTAACAATGAAATCACAATACCTAGCAAATAGAAATTGGCATCAAAAGCCCGAATCTAAACCCTCAAGCACCTAATTTTCGTCACTTGGGGTTCACCATACCAAAACTTGGTGTTTTGGTCAATATTTCATGTATTCATGTATCTATGGCATAACATAATCATCATATAACACTTGAAACATATTTTAACAACCCTAATTTGTCAATTTCATCTCATATTTTGGAACTCAAGCATGCAATAATCATGAAAATTACTTACTTGAAGTTCTCGACGAGTTTAGATATCAAAGGAGCCTCCCATTCCGGTTTAACACCCAAAATTCACAGCATAACATCAATAGATTGCCAGGTCCGAATTTTGTTGGGGTTAGGAGGTGAGGCCGAAGGTATGGAGTTCGCATATGCGATTCCAGATCTCTCATCTTCTTTTTTTTTTTTAAACAATCCTCTTATTACAAAGCTAGCCCTCTAGATATTTGTTTAGGTTATTTAAACCTAAACATCATATTTACACAATAACTCCTTAAACTTCTACAAAACAATTTATTTGTACATGGAGTTAGATATATCTTAACTCTATGACGCATTTAACCTGAATTTTAATGGGTTTCACTTGATAAAAATCAGGATGTTACAGTGAATGACCCTAACGACCGTTGGTTGTTGTCATTGTAGGTTAAACACAATGTTTTCGTTATTGGGGTTGGGGTTATTGTTTTAGTCCGCCATCGTGAGCCTTTGAAGCGTTTTTAATCATAATCATTCCAAACCTCGTGCGTCATTTTTGGGTGAATGACCCTAACGACCGTTGGTTGTTGTCGTTGTAGGTTAAACACAATGTTTTCATTATTGGGATTGGGGTTATTGTTGTAGTCAGCCATTGTGAGCCTTTGGAGCGTTTTTAATGTTTATAAAATGTTTAGAAGCGTGGTGATAGAACCAACACCAACACCCCTTATTTATATGTGTTTGGGAGGGGTAAAATGGTGAAAAAAATAAGTTTCACTACAAAAAAAATGTCATTTAGTGGCACAAATTTTTAACGGCTTTACGTTTTATGCCACTAATATAAGGTTTTAGTATACTTTTAGTGGCATTTAGGTTTTATGCCACTTATATAGGTTGTGTTCCCGAGTTTCATTAAAGGAGAGAAAGGGAGTTGTGTTCTCGAGTTTCATTAAAGGAGAGAAAGGGAGGGAAAGTTAATTCACTTTTATTGTTTTTTTTCCTTCCAAATCAAAAGGATTTGGAAGGAAATGAATCACTTTCTTTCTCTTACTTTCTCTTCTTTTCTTTTCTCTTCGTTTCCTTTCTCTTATACTTCTTTTCCATCTTCAAGTAAACTCAGAACACCGGTTATCCCCTCCCCCAAATTTTTTTCCATTTGCATATTTTTCCTATTACGCCACCGAAGATATATTTTCATGTCTTCTAAGACCAACCGACGAGGTGTGGCAAGGAGGCCATTGCCGAGGCAACAAAACATTTCTTCTTTATTCTGATCCTTTTCCTCCTCCCTGTAACCCTAATTGCAGACGCAAAGAAAAATGGTTGTTTGCCACTGTAGAAGATTTGCGATCCTTCGAGCAAGCAGGACCAATACAAACCCCGGTCATCGGTTTTACTGTTGTGCTGAACAGGTAGGTTTTAGTTTTCTCTCAACCATTTGATGTTCTCTAATCACGACTATTTTAATTTCAGGGATCAAATTGTGGGTTTTTCATGTAGTTCGATCCACAAATGTGTGCCCGTTCAATTGAATTGATTCTTGGATTACTGAGGTCTAAAATGTGGGCTGATTTGCTTGAACATCAACTGTGAAATGAAGTAGGAAGTTTAGAGACTCGTAATGAGAGTGATTTTGAGAAGCTTGAACAATAATTGAGGAAGAAGAACACTCAAATCAAGTTTACGTTGGTGATAATAGGGTTCCTTTGTTTGTTCAATATGTTCTAGAAGTTAGTCGTATGATGTTGTTCACTGTAATGTTCTTCATTGTGTATGTTTTGTGACTTGGGAAAATGAATGGAATAGTTTGATTTTATGTTTCTATCCAGTTTTTCAATCAATAGCAATTGTGTACTCAAAAGCAACTTATATGAACAACAAATTTGATGTTCAAGTTGATATATCTTCCATAGGCAATGGATCATTGAAATGGAGTTGAGTGAAATATTGTGTCCCTTTTCTATAACCAAAAGAGTAAATCAGATATGCTTTCATAACAAAAACACATAGCAACCTGTCATAACTAAAACATTTGGATACAAATGTTATAACCAAATTGTCTTACAAAAATGCAACAAAAAATAAGCATAAAGCAACCAAAAGTAAGATGCAAAATTCCATGATCAAAATTTGCAGTAAGTATATACTACATATATTAAAGCAACCCAGTTGTCTTACAAAAACCATAACAAACTATTAAAAACTTACCAGCAAGCTAAACATTGTCTTTACCATACTAAACACAATAAAAAGTTACCAAAGCACATCACATACTACAACATGCAACCTAAACCAGCAACCCAAGACCTTGATACAGTTACCTTGTACCTCCTTGACCTTGATCCCCTTACCTCCCTAACCCCCTTGACCCTTGCATGATTTTTTATTATGACATGGGTTATGTCAAACAAGGCACGCCACTGTCTTCCTAGCTCTGGAGAACATATAGCCCTTTACCATATTTTTCTCATCAATTTTAACCTGGCTTTTTCTTCTCTTCTTTTTTGGCCTGCCAATAGGTGTGTGATGAAATGGTGGTTTAAGGGTTGTTAGACAAGCATCTTTAGCCCACATATCCTTATCACTTATTGGGTTTATCTTGAAAGAGTAAACATGCTTCCATGTTCCCAACCAATGGCAAGGATGTATCCAAGTTTCATGCCCACATTTTATCTCATGTTTAAGGAGATCCATTTCTCAGTTTGTTGCAATGGCATGTTTGCATGGTAAACCAGTTAGTTGCCACTTTCTGCAAGTGCAGGTTTTGTCTTCCACATCAACCACAACCTGATCATTCAATGGTCCAGATACTTGGTATTTGGTTCCACCTTTCCACAAGGCTTTATACTGCCCTGCCTTTTCCTTCCTTATATCAAATATCTTTGTAGATGTTGGTGTTAGAGGGCCTTGGGCTTTTGAAATTAACTACATACAACAAATATAAAGATAAAAAATTTCAGTTTCTCAACTAACTTTTCATAACTTAACTAACCTTCAACACAGAAACATGTATTTTCATGAGGTACTCTCTAACATACTCCTATACATATATGATTGTTTTCACCCTGCCATCTACTAACTTTGAGTTGAAAATCTCACATAGGTTGTTGAAAATCAAATCAGAGTAGGCTCTCTCTGTGAACTGAGACCTAGACCAGTGCTTTGCTGGTATATGAGATAACCATGTGTGTGTAGCCTCATTGTAACTTTTCAACTGGGCCATCTTGTCCTCAAACCATTGTTGAGTTCTAGCAGTAGTTGCTCCCCATATGAGATCCTTGTAAGCTGAAACCAGTGGATATAACATTAGTTATTGGTTGGAAAAATATGACTAGACAAAACATTAAACTCTTAACATACCTTTGCCCCTTCACGCTTATTTCATGTTTGGTGAATGTGCCTCAAACAGAACCAATGCTCAGCACAAGGAAAAACTGTGACAAGTGCAGGTATAATCCCCTAAAAACATAGTATAAATAAGGACCTAATTAGAAATTTTATCAAACTTTAGGGACTAAATGTAAAATAAATATACCTTTTGTCTGTCAGAAATGAATGTGAAGTTGGCATTATTGGGCAAATCTGGATCATCAGCAACACATTACAAAAGGACCAATGATGGCCCAATAAGGTGTGTTTAGTAGGGCAATGAGGGTCGGTTAGAACCAATAAGTCCTAGTAAGGTGTGTATATAACCAATAAGTTGTGTTTAGGACCAATGATGGCCCAATAATGTGTGTTTAGTTGGGACTAATGAGTCCCACTAAGGTGTGTATATAACCAATAAGTTGTGTTTAGGACCAATGATGGCCCAATAAGGTGTGTTTAGTAGGGCAATGAGGGTCGGTTGGGACCAATAAGTCCTAGTAAGGTGTGTCTTATATAACCAATAAGTTGTGTTTAGGACCAATGATGGCCCAATAATGTGTGTTTAAGGGCAATGAGGGTCAGTTGGGACCAATGAGTCCCAATAAAGTGTGTATATAACCAATAAGTTGTGTTTACGACCAATTATGGCCCAATAAGGTGTGTTTAGTTGGGACCAATGAGTCCCACTAATGTGTGCATATAACCAATACGTTGTGTTTAGGACCAATGATGGCACAATAAAGTGGGTTTAGGGACAATGAGGGTTAGTTGGCACCAATGAGTCCTAATAAGGTGTTTATATAACCAATAACTTGTGTTTACGACCAATTATGACCCAATATGGTGTGTTTAGTTGGGACTAATGAGTCCCACTAAGGTGTGTATATAACCAATAAATTATGTTTAGGACCAATGATGGCCCAATAAGGTGTGTTTAGTAGGGCAATGAGGGTCGGTTAGAACCAATAAGTCCTAGTAAGGTGTGTATATAACCAATAAGTTGTGTTTAGGACCAATGATGGCCCAATAATGTGTGTTTAGTTGGGACTAATGAGTCCCACTAAGGTGTGTATATAACCAATAAGTTGTGTTTAGGACCAATGATGGCCCAATAAGGTGTGTTTAGTAGGGCAATGAGGGTCGGTTGGGACCAATAAGTCCTAGTAAGGTGTGTCTTATATAACCAATAAGTTGTGTTTAGGACCAATGATGGCCCAATAATGTGTGTTTAAGGGCAATGAGGGTCAGTTGGGACCAATGAGTCCCAATAAAGTGTGTATATAACCAATAAGTTGTGTTTACGACCAATTATGGCCCAATAAGGTGTGTTTAGTTGGGACCAATGAGTCCCACTAATGTGTGCATATAACCAATACGTTGTGTTTAGGACCAATGATGGCACAATAAAATGGGTTTAGGGACAATGAGGGTTAGTTGGCACCAATGAGTCCTAATAAGGTGTTTATATAACCAATAACTTGTGTTTACGACCAATTATGACCCATGTGTTTAGTTGGGACTAATGAGTCCCACTAAGGTGTGTATATAACCAATAAATTATGTTTAGGACCAATGATGGCCCAATAAGGTGTGTTTAGTAGGGCAATGAGGGTCGGTTAGAACCAATAAGTCCTAGTAAGGTGTGTATATAACCAATAAGTTGTGTTTAGGACCAATGATGGCCTACTAATGTGTGTTTAGTTGGGACTAATGAGTCCCACTAAGGTGTATATATAACCAATAAGTTGTGTTTAGGACCAATGATGGCCCAATAAGGTGTGTTTAGTAGGGCAATGAGGGTCGGTTCGGACCAATAAATCCTAGTAAGGTGTGTCTTATATAACCAATAAGTTGTGTTTAGGACCAATGATGGCCCAACAATGTGTGTTTAAGGGCAACGAGGGTCCGTTGGGACCAATGAGTCCCAATAAAGTGTGTATATAACCAATAAGTTGTGTTTACGACCAATTATCGCCCAATAAGGTGTGTTTAGTTGGGACCAATGAGTCCCACTAATGTGTGCATATAACCAATACGTTGTGTTTAGGACCAATGATGGCACAATAAAGTGGGTTTAGGGACAATGAGCAATATGTAATCTAACCAGAAACAGTACATAAAAACGAGTAAGATGCAAATAGTAACAAGGTAT
>JBCNJP010010413.1:0-22417 GCA_039602395.1 Deinandra increscens subsp. villosa
CGTTAGTGGAAATTGGGGGTGTGACATCCAGTCTATTGGTCTTGCAGTCTAAGATCTTAATAGGTTCTAGACAAGATGGGTGTGTAGGCCATTGGTCCAATCCGTTCCAGGATCTCAAGGGACCAATGAGGTTTAAGCATACCTAGCTTTCCAGGCCTAGTTACCTTCATCTGAGACATAATCCATTATAAGGTTTTGAACCCCCTTATAGATTCTAAGGGTTCGCATCGAGTGTTAACTTAGATCTCCTGGAGATTACCTATGGCTTTCAGAAATTGAAAGGTCTCCTTAGTAGTTTCATGAACTATCACTGGACCAGTCAGATGACTGTTACTGGCTTCGGTCTAGCGAAGGGGCGAATGAAACTTTCTTCCATACAAGCCTTCGAAAAGGGGCGGCTTGAATATTCGAGCGATATCTATTACAATAAGGAAACTCGGCGAGTGGAAAATGGTTGTCTCAACCATTGCCTAGGTTTGTCTTGCGTGATGACAATCTGTCGCATAACTACGCAACGTACCTTTTTAAGGTCTGGATTTTTCCTTTTGATTTGGTCATCAGTATATCTCCTTTATACATACATTTTGTTAGATCCCTGGGTGGATGGAATATCTTGATTTGTGGGCTCCATCAAACACCAGCCTTCTCAAGTCTCTAAAGCTAGGTACCCGTAGTCTATCCAAAAAGTTCATGGTTCCATCAGGCTTTTCAATCAGTTGTTTCTCCATGTCATGCAGGCATTCACTCTCCAGATTTTCAGGCTTAAGGGCTTCGATTTGAGCGTCACAAACTTGTGACGTGAGATTCGAGCGTATGGTCATACTTAATGCTCGAGCACGACGCGGTTTGGCATGTTCTTTCCTGCTTAAAGCATCGGCAACAACGTTAGCCTTGCCCGGGTGATAACGAATCTCACATTCGTAATCGTTAAGCAGTTCAACCATCGTCGTTGTCTCATGTTTAGCTCTTTCTGGTTAAAGATGTGCTGGAGGCTCTTGTGATCGGTGAATATGACGCACCGAGTCCCATAGAGGTAGTGCCTCCAGATTTCGAGGGCAAAGACAAATGCTCCAAGTTCTAAGTCATGAATCATGTAATTCTTATTGTGAATCTTCAGTTGTCGAGGGGCGTAAGCGATGGATTTCTCACGCTGCATCAGTACGCAACCCAAACCTTGATGCGAAGCATCACAATATACAACGAAATCATCGATTCCGTCTGGTAAAGATAGGATTGGGGCGTTGCAAGGTTTTTGCTTCAACAACTGGAAAGCGGCTTCAGTTTTTATCATCCCATATGTACTTCTTATCTTTCCGGGTCAGGGTGGTAAGAGGCTAGGCTATCTTGGAAAAAAATTCTCAATGAATCGGTGATAATAGCCAGTGAGACCTAAGGATTGACGAATCTGAGTTGGCTTCGTGGAAGTACTCCAACCTTTGATTGCTTCATTCTTAGACGGATCAACGTGAATGTCTTGGTCGTTGATCACATGACCCAGAAAGTGTACTTCACGAATCCAAAAGTCACATTTGGAGAATTTCGTGTAAAGCTCTTCTTTCTTTAACAGTTCTGAGATGAGTCTCAAGTGTCCTTCGTGTTCTTTCTTACTACGCGAGTAGATAAGAATATCGTCGATGAACACGATAACAAATTTATACAAGTATGGTTTGCACACGTGATTCATTAACTCCATGAATATGGTCGGTGCGTTAGTTAAACCAAAAAGGGCATGACGAGGAACTCGTAATGACCCTAGCGTGTTCTAAATGATGTCTTCGAGACATCTTCATCTTTAACTCGGAGTTGATGGTACCCCGACCTTAGATCGATCTTTGGATAGAAGCATGATCCTTAAAGTTGATCAAATAAGTCATCGATCCTTGGAAGCGGGTAACGGTTCTTCATAGTCAGTTTGTTCCACTCTCGGTAGTCGATACACATCCTGAACGTTCCATCTTTCCTTTTCACAATTAACATGGGAGCACCCTATGGGGAGTGGCTTGGACAAATAAAGTCCTTATCTAGCAACTCTTGCAGTTGGCTAGATAACTCTTGCATTTCAGACGGTTCCAGTCGGTAAGGGGACCTGGCAACAGCGCGGCTCAAGGTGTTAGGTCGATGCGAAAATCTACCTGTCGTGCTAGGGGTAAGACTGGAAAGTCTTCTGGAAAGACTTTCAGGTGTTTGCAGACAATAGGAACGTCTTCGATACGCTTCTCTTCCGGTTTCTTCTCAGTGACATGAACTAGAATGGCATGGCATCCTTTGTCTTGTACGTTTAGAGTGTTGCCGTCCGCTAACGGCACTCTAGCCATTTTCTCATGACACATAATTTCTGCATGGTTCTTTGGTAACCAATCCATTCCAATGACTACATTGAAACTTCCTCAATCAATGGGCATTAAGTCGATGCAGAAAGAATGGTCAGCAGGTAGTCTGGGTAGATTACTCCGGTTTCTATCGAATCTCCATTTGCAAATTCGATGCAAACTTAGTGTCTAGGGCAACAGGGGCGATTTCAGGTAATTGACTAAAATCGGTAGACACAAAGCTTCTATCGGCACATGTACCGAATAAAATAGAGGTATAATTGCTTTCTAGCAGAAACGTACTCGTCGCCGTGTTGGGGTCACGACGGCGTCTCCGGCATTGATCACGAAAGTTCTTCCTCTAGCATGGTTAGCATCTTGATTCTTCGCCTTCGGGAATTCCTTTGTAATGGCCAATTTCTCAGCAACCGTAGCAAGTGCGATTTGGGCAATCGCGTGCTACATGTCTTTTAACCTTGTAGATGTTACAGCAGACATTACCACAATCGAAAGTGTGGTGTAGGTTGCTTTTGGAGGATAGAGGTGTTGTACCGGTGTAACCGGTCCTTCAGACAGGGTGAACAGCTCACGGAAAACCTCTAAAAGGGGTAGGCTTTAATTCATAAAGTCCTTTATGAACATTTACTAGGGCTTACGATGTTAGGTTAAAACATTGAACACAATTTGGTGAAATTGTAGTCTGGTATTTTCTAACCTTGGTTAATTCGTTCTTACCGCGCGCCCGATCGTCCGCGTGACGTTAGGTTGCAGTAGTAACGACGGTTTTAGCTTACGCGTTGAGCAATCAGTTCCTTGATTTCAGCAGCGCTCAAGGGCGGAGGAGGTGAAGCGTTTCTCGTGGCTCGGCATATAGGCGATATACTTTCGCTTTAAGTTATTAATGTCAACATAAAGGAAGGTCTAGATTATATGTGGATGGAGTTATTACATGTGTGATAATAACTGTCACGTCATACATCCATGATACCCAAAACATGACGCGCGCAAGCACAACCAAGAAACAGGAAGCAGAGGGGAACAACATACGCGAATAAGTAACATGATTAATGACAGCAACAGTAGTAACATCCATACTAAACATGAAAATCATAATAATAATCATGATACTAGTTTCCATCCAACGTATTGACTGGTAGAATATACGATAGTCAAATGAGGATAAGTCTTCGTTCTGGGCTTGCAGTCTCGTCGCAACAAAACATGTAAACATTTTTCATTGCCAAAAGGAGGGATCAAAAGTCTGGATTCTTAGTCAAGCTATCTAGAGTGGCGGCAGCCCAGAGGGCATAGTTAAGGTGGTGGTGATCTGGGCAGTGAGGTTCATGTAACTGAACACTCGCCCAGGGAATTCCTCTAGGTAAGCGACTCTCGTCTGGAAGGACTCGTTGGCCAACCGCAGATCGGTGTAGGCCATGTTGACACCACTCATACGAGTGTGCAGTGACTCCATAACACCCAGTGTGGAAGCCTGGTGATGCTCCATGGCGGTTGGACGGTTCTCTAGTGTCGCCAGATCGGTCCAGGTGGGGAGTCTAGTGATCTCATCGCCGATCACTCCAAGGGCTTGTTCGTGACATCGTATGCATGTCACCAGTAGTAGTGGTCGCACTGTCAGCGGCAGCGGTGGGAATCGGGTGGTTCGAGGAGTCATCTGAGAGACGGGGTCACAATGGTCTCAGAAAACGCGATGGTAATGAGGACTGTCGGACTACACCAACGGTGAGAATGTCCAGCACTAGGCTAGACAGTTTATGGTCCTCAGGGGAATGCGTGTACTCAAACACGACTGTGTCTTTTCCAGAGGAATCAGATATGCAGATGACCTCTTCGGAAGTCATCTCTGCGATAATATTCCATGAGAGAACATAGCTGGTAACACGATAACAGTATCTAGAATAAAGATATAAATGTACCAGTTGCAGTAATAATAACTCATATATGTAAAGCATAAGTTAACGTAACCAATATGATAAGGAATTGGTCTTGCGTGCAAACGGTAGCTTCGGAGCGGGTTATAGTCCAGGTTTGGTTTTTGTTTATTTGTTTAACCTAGTTCGCTATAACCACGGCTCTGATACCAATCTGTCACACCCCGGTCAACGGATTTGGGTGTGAGCGAGATGGAATCATAGTCGCAGATATACAGAACAACATCTACTAAATTCAAACGTTATATAAAACATAATACCATTCATGTTGCAGCGGAAAGTCGTGGTGAAATGATATTGTCTTACATTTGAATAAAAGTCTTAGTTTGATATTGAAATCATAAAGCAGTTTATTTAAGATAGGTCGGGACTACGACTCCGATAAAGCAGGGTCGAAAGTTACAGTGAAGCCCCATTTGCACGTCTTCCATGATAAGCTTAGATACCTGAGAAATCATGAGTTTAAAAAGGTCAACATAAAGTTGGTGAGATTCACAGGTTTATGATTCTATGGTAAGTTTGTTAAAAACAGTTTATAGTATGTTGGAATAACAGTTTACGGTATGTTGGAATAACAGTTTACGGTATGTTGGAATAACAGTTTACGGTATGTTGGGATAACAGTTTACGGCATACTTAAATGTTACGTTGGTTTACTGTCGTGGTTGTAAGATCCTACCATGAACCTGAAATTCGAATACTAACGGATTACCCACCCATAGCATTCTATCCCAAGAATACCGAACATGCAAGAATAACTGACGTGTACCCCTTGACAATATACGAAGTCAGGATTGGAGCTACCAATCTGGGCAGGGTTGTCAACCCAAATAGATCTATTCACTAGTTATCGTTTCGAGCAGAACTAATCGAATTCAATTAATAGTGGGATTTCAGTTGTACTAACGTTTATAACGATAAAGTACCAGTTGTTTGGGATTCAGAATGGAACATGTAGTCATACGGCTAACAGATAAACCATAACATTAAGTAAAAAGCATTTTATCAGTTCATGATTTCTCCCCCATAAGTGTAAAACAGTTGAAAAGAAAAGGGGCCGTGAAACTCACTTGATTCAGTGATGATGACGGATTGCCGAGTGGCAACTAGCAAGTAACGTCCTAATAAAACATAAGACAACATGCATAAGGGTCCACTTAATCATTTGAGTAACGAACGTTACCCAAATAATACCGGTCAAGTCTTGACGTATAATCCCGTTTGTAGCGTTTGAAAACCCGTTAGTTAATCAGTTTACAATCAGTAAATGCTAATGTTCACGTATAAAAGCATTTATGTAATTTGGATACAAGAAATGAGCATGCGATCACGTATCATGAAGGCCAGTTCAATCAAGTCTTGAATATTGTTTTAAATAATAATATTTATTATTATTGTTAAGTTCGTACGATCGATTGAATATTTAATCGCGTTAAGTTATAATATATATAACTAGAGTTGATAATTATTATCAAAATAATCATTCTAACTTGTTGGAATAATTTATCAAATTATTACAAGTTAACGATTTAATGAATAAACACAAGTAGGTTAATATTAAAGGTTATTTTAATATTAAACTCATATTAGGGAAAATTAGGGTTTCCATGTTAATATAAATATAATTATTATTAGAATAATTAATATTAACAATCATGATGAGTTTAAAACAAATTAGGGTTTCTAAAACTCATACGAATAATTATTTGCTGAAAATAATTATTTACGATTTATTACGTCGTAAAACATTTTTAAATCGTTTAAAGATTTCGTTTCAATTCCAAACGTTTAAAAATAAACATTTGATCCGGTTAAAACGTCTTGATTATTTTGATTTATTTAAAATAATCAAAAATATGTTTTTCATAGTTTCTATAAGTCTTTTGATTTTATTTTTATAAAATCATTTCTAAATAACTTTATTAATCAAATAAAGTTAGAGTTTTAAATTTAAAGACTTTTTATAGAATATTCTCAACATAAAAATTTTCACTTTTTGCATAAAATCCAAGATTTATACTTTTTATGTCCAGTGACATAAATATGTTCTTTTTCATCATTTTTGATATAAAAATATGTTTATATATTTTATCCATTTTATTTTCTATAAAATCCAAAACAAGCATTTTAAGTCTTGTTTTCTTAGAAATCATATATATTTATAAAATGTAACCATTTTATATATAAATTCCATGATGTCATTTTATTGTTTTAAAATCCAAGTAATTTTTATAAAATTACCAACTTTGTTATTAAACCATAACAACACATTAGCTTATAACAAGATGATTAATACCAAAATTCACAAATAACAATCTAACCATTTATAGTTATATTTAAAACATGAAATAACTAATATTAACCATGCAAAATATATAATCCTCATCAAATCATCAAATGCTCAAATGATCAAAACAAACCATTTAATTTGTAACTTAATCTATGTTTTAAACAAGAACACTAACACATTTGTGATAGAAAAATAGTTTTGTGGTTACGATCATTTAAAAAGCTCGGGTTTTAACGGATTAGTTGTCAAGACCCGGGTGATCATTTGGGATGTTTATAACGCATTAAACATAAACGATAATTGGTTAAAGGACTCACAATGGAAGGGGTTAGAAACCGAGTAAAACGGAGGAGAAAGGTGGTGGTTCGCGGTGGTATGCTGCTCTTCACAGCAGCGGTGCTGCGGCAGTAGCACAGCAGTGGCAGAAGGTGTCGGGGGCTGTTCACGGTGGCGGCAGTGTGGCAGCAGGTGGTGGTCATTGTTGAGAAGGGAGGAGGAAGAAGGGGATGGGTGGCGCGACCGAAAAAAAAGAGAAAGAGGAAAGGAGTGGGCTGCTGTGGTGGTGGCTCACGGCTGTCCAACAGCAGCAGCCTGGCGGCGGCGGTAACCCCACGACAGCAGTAGCAGGTCGGCAGCGAGGCAGCAGCAGGTCGGCAATGGTGGTGGTGTTTCGGTGATGACAGCAGCCAAAGGTGGTGGTGGTTCTGCGCTTCCCGACGGTGGCTCAGCAGCAATACCACAGCAGCAGCGGCATAGCAGCAGCAAGCCGGCAGGTGCACGGCGGATGGTGGTGTTAGAGCATTTTATGTTGTCTAGTGCTAGGTCTTGTTGGTTTGAGTATGTAAAGTTATATGTTTATGTTTTGTAAGATCCAGCGGATCAGTGGCGGATCAAGTGGTACGCCGGACCACTTGATACACTAGTAAGTTGGTCCGCCGGATCAGTCCCTATATATAGGTTTCAGTTTGATTCAGAGAGTGTGAGTGAGGTTTGAGCTTCTTAAGTGTGTGTTTTCAAAGTGTAACCTGAATACTCTGTGTTTCTCTCTGTAAACAAGCTGTGATCTATATACGGAAGTTTATTTACCTTGTGTGCTTGAATTCGAACGTAATAATGCACTAGCTTGATCCGTATTGTGTTTTACAAGTGGTATCAGAGCAGGATTGCTCAGTTGCTGCGAGTTGCTGTTCGGTTTTGGGTTTTAGAGAGAGAAAGTTCAAGTTTGGTAAGATTTTGATCAATTCTTCTCAGTTTATCGTCAATTCAGCAAGTTTTCTTCGTTCAGATTGCTTCTAGTTCATTTTCGCTTAGTTGTACGTTGAATTCATGCATTAAAAATCAAAAGATATAAAAAATTATGCGTGTTCTGTCTGGTCCGCGGGTGGTCCGCTGGTGATCCGCTGCTCGAATATTCTGATCCGCCCGTGTAACTTCATAAATTCAGTGATCCGCTGAATTTGATCCGCTAAGCAATCTTCAACATTTGATCCGTGGCAGTTATTGTTTGATACGCGGCAGTTCCAGCGTATCAGGTAGCAGCGTATCAATTGATCCGCAGCGTATCAGTTAATCCGCTAGGTGATTTTGATCCGGCGGATCAAATTCTGATCCGGTAGGCAAATTCTGATCCGCAGGTTGAATTTTGATCCGGATCTGATCCGGAAGACTAAGTTTGATCCGGAGGTCGACATTCTGATCCGCTGAACTACAGAATTGAAGTTTGGTTAATCATGGATCCGTTTCAAGCGTTTGCTGCTATGTCTACGACTGTTCAAGCATTGCTGAACTACGATAATGAGATAGGAACGACGAATAAAGTTCCTAAACTGATGAGATTTGAGGATTTCCATAATTGGAAAACACGGTATGAGGCGTATATTAGTGTGAACGATGTTAGTGTTTGGACTCCTATGCTTGACGGATATGAGATTCCAAAATTCACAACTGGGGAGTTTATTGGTCAAGAGAAGCCGTTTAGCAAGATGAACGATGCTGAGAAAGAAGCTTTCAAACTTGAAAGAAAAGCGTATTCCAATTTATCAATGGCGTTACCTAAGGATATTTTGCATCAGTTTAAAGTGCATAATACATCTAAGAAATTGTGGGATGCTTTATGTCAACGATGTGAAGGTAATGCACAATATAAGAAGAGCAAGAAGAAAGTGTTGTTACGAGAGTATGATAATTTCGCTCATGTTCAGAATGAAACCATCAATGATCTCATTTCAAGGTTGTCTCATTTGGTTAGTGAACTTGATATTGTTGGAGTAAAAATTGAAGCTGGAGAATTGAAAGAAAAGCTATTAGATGCTTTGCCTGAGAAATGGGAAGGTTACATTTTATTGCTGACTCATGATAAAAGCTTTGATGATCTTACCTATGATGAACTTACAAGGAATTTACTAGCAAGGGAACTGGATATGATGCGTGTGAAAACTTTACCATCTCAAGTTCAGAATCCCGATGTCTATTTTGGTGAAAATGCTTCTACCATGCATGCTAAAGCAAAAGCTAGCACAAACCCACCTTCTACTGCCTTTTATGTAGAAAATACATCAGGTGGTCATGCAAATATGTCTAGAGGTTCTTCAAGTGGAAGCTATGCTAGTAAAGCTGCTGTAACATATCCTGTGTATTCACATCAGTCATCTCCTGCTTCAAGTCACAATCAGAGTGCTTTTTCAGCAAAGACTACAAATGACTTCATGGCTTTATTTTCAGCAATGGTTTCGTCGTATGATGGAGTTGTTGCAGGAAAGTTAACTAGTGCTGAGTTAACTGATGAAGACTATGAACAAATTGATCCTGATGACTTAGAATTGATGGATATTAACTGGTCTATGGCGATGCTTGTTCGCAGAGGCAAAAAGTATATGCAAAGAACAGGTCGGAAGGATTTAAATCCTGAAGGCAAACTTGGATTTGATAAGTCTAAGGTTCGTTGCTACAATTGTCAGAATTATGGGCATTTTGCCAAGGAGTGTACCAAGGGAAAGCAACAAGAGACGTCAAAGTTGTATCAAAAGTATGCTGCACAGAGTAACAAGCCATCGGGAAGCAATACTAATCCTTCAAGCTCAAATGCAAATGCTAGTGGCTCAAATTCAGACAATAAAGCGTTGGTTTCACAAACTGGAGAAGGATACGATTGGGCTGATGATTTTCCAGATGAATCTGCGTTTCTGTGTACTGAGGAGAAGAGTGTAAAGATTGAAGATGATCCTGATCTTCCTGGTGAAGATTTTTTTGCTGAAGGTCAACATGCATTTATGGCCGACGTTCAGGTTAATTCTACTTCTTGTGAACTTTGTCTTACCTCTGCTAATCAGTTGAAAGAAGTTTCTGCTGAGAAAACCATGTATTTTGACAAATACTCATTAGCAGAGGAGAATATCAAAATTTACAAACAACGGTGGGAAGCTGTTAAAGCTGAACTGAAAAGTGAACATGTTGTGGTTCTGAGCACAAAAATTGAGCTTAATAATAAAACAGAAGATTATATTTTTTGTGAAAAGAAGCTTGCTGAAGCAAATGCTAAAATTTCCGAATTAAACATAGAAATTTTGGATCTTAACAGGCAACTTGAAAATTTCAAAAATTCATCTTCCTTTGCAAGTTTTCTTTGCAAAGATGAAAATCTAAAAGATCTGCTCAAAGAATCTGGGTGTAACTCAGTTCCTCCACCCATTGTTCATGGTTTAGGTCCAAAGGAACCTGAGACCAAAGTTGTGTTTGATTACTCAATGTTTACTGAGGGATCATCTGATAAATCAAAAAGCACTGATAAGAAGAAATCAGGCAAACATGTGTCCAAACCTAAGGTTGAGGTGTCAAAACAGGCTGAGTCCAGTGATTCGAAGGTTGAAAAACCTGTAACTGAGGTTAAGCCTCAAAGTGTCAAACTGACACCATTAGAGGCTGCTCAGAAAATACTTGAAACAGCAAAAACGATGAAAACTTTTGAAAATTCACAAACTGATCCGCCGGACCAGATTTTCAAATTGGTACGGAGCTGATCCGGTTGACTAATCTGATCCGCGGTCAACGATTGTGATCCGCCGGATCATGTGATCCGCCAGATCAAATGTTCTGCTGAATAATATGATCCGCAACTGGTCCGCCGGACCAGATGATCCGGATGTGTATTTCTGATCCGGGGTTGATCCGCTCAAAATGTTTTTCAAAGTTAGTTGTTTGAGCGATTTATACAATATCAGCGATTGTCATTGAGCGTTTTGATTATATTGATTGATTTTAATGACATTTTGTTTTGATGATATGAACAGAAATGGCTGATTTTAAGTCAATTGGAGAACAAAACGTTTGTGCTTATTTGGATGTTGCAGAAAAGTGGAGACCGCATTTTCTCAATATTTTTGACTTCGTCAGACGTTCAAGAATTTTTTATGCTGCAACTCATGAATGTCCACCGTATAAAGACGTATTAGTTATGTTCTGGAATTCTGCACAAGTTGACTGTTCAGTGACTCCATCTGTGATACGTGCAAAGATTCTAGAAACTGATGTGGTGATTTCTGAAGATGATGTAAGAAGAGTTTTGAGATTTAATGATCAAGCTACTTATCCGACTGAATTTCCTGAAGAAGATCTGGTGGCGTTACTGAAAAGGATTAAGTATGATGGACAACTATATGTTCCATGGTATCTTAAGGCAAATCTGAGTCCTCCATATAAGTATTTGATGCATGTGATCATTAAGTGTTTTGGAAATCGAACAAGAGGCCAAGAAGAATTTGATTTGAAGGTGTTATCTTTCTTTAGTGCTTTGGTGTTGAACAGAGAGTTCAATTTTTCTGGGTGGGTTTTCAATTACATGAGAGAGAATATCTTGGTGAAACAAGTGCGTAGTATCATGTATCCCAGATTTCTACAAATGATTCTGAATGATTTACATCCAAATCTTCCAAAGAACGCTGCTGCTATCATTGATATGAAGCATATGAATAGAGTAGCTGTTGGCAAGATTCCGGTGTACTACAAGAGAAAAGGAAATGCCATTCCTCCACCGAATAAGAGGTTGATTGGTCATCTTGCTAACCCGGCTTATGTAGCTCCAGATAATGGTGCTGCTAAACATGATGACAGTTCAGATGATGAACTACATTACAATGATCACGGATTTCCAACTGAAGTTGCAGAAGATGATGATGGTGATCAACCTATCCATCAAGAACCTGTTGTACAAGAACCTGTGGTACAACAACCTGTAGTTCAAGAACAAATTCCAGAGCAAGTAACTACTAAAGCTGTCAATGAATCTGAAAGAGTGAATATTCCAGATGAGGGTGATGATGTAACTGGTAGTTCGTCTGAAACTGATTCAGATCCTAGTGAATATGTTACAATATTTCACAATACTAGGGGGATACCAGTCAAGAGAGGTTCTAAAGCTCATATTGCTTATTTGAAGTCTCAGAACCAAGATACCTCGGCTTTTGAGGGTAGATCTAAACAGGCTGAAGATACTGATAATGATCCATCTTATACTCCTAGTATGGAGGAGCCTGTGGCTAAGTCAAAGCCGGTTGATAAAGGCAAAGCTCCTGCAGCTGCTTCCAGCAAACGTGTGAAAAGTGTGGCTGTCGGGTATAAAGGGGTGAAGCCTGGTTCGTTTCTTGCTGATGCCAGAAAATCTGGGCAGAGTCCTCCTAGCAAGAAGCAGAAAGTGACTTCGTCGTCGTCTATTCCAGTCCAACCAACTACCAAACCAGCTGGTGTTCAGAGTTCCCAACCACATCCAATCAAGTTAACTATCAAACGACCGTCGAATACTGGATCTGCCTCCACATCTTCAACTACTTCTACAATCTCTTTTGTTGATCTGAAGCTTGCTTTGTTTCAAGCTCGTTTTGAAAGAGTAGAACACACAAACAAAGTGCAGGCTGAAGAGATCTCTGGCTTGAAAAATCTGTGTAAAGAATTGGTTGCTAGAGATAATTCACATACAAAGGAACTTGCTCGGTTAAAAGCTCAAGATGAGGCCAAAGATCGGGAAATTGCTCAGTTAAAGCAATTGTCTCTGTCCATGGGTGAGCAGCTTAAGCAAGTGCTTACAGCTTTAGCTGCTCAGGGGGAGAAGAGGCCAAATCCTGAAGAAACATGCAGGGAAGAAGAGGATGTAATGAAATTTTTAAATGATGATCCTGATAATCCTGATTGTGGTGCTAGTGGTGCTGGTGCTGGTACTGATACAGCAGGAACTTCATCGGCTGCTGCTGCTGGTACAACATCTCAGGGGGAGTCTACAGGCAAAGACATATATGATGTAACTCCGATATCAAGGGTTGAAATGAAAGAGGGAGAGTTGGTTAATCCCTTCACAAAAGAGCAGCTGGCAGCTATTTTTGCTCTAAATGTGGTTGATGTTGAGAATGTGCCAGTTGCTGAGCCATATCCGGAAGACAATTCTGAGGAAGAGGTAGTATTTGAAGATGAACATGTGGAAGTGGAAGACATGACAGCAGAAGAATATCCTGATGATCCAACAATGTATGGAAATTTTGCTGATAATGATGATTCTGAAGGTTTTAATTTCTTTGGAAAAGACAGTGAGGATAAGGCTGAAACAGAGAAACCATCAGAACAACCTGAAGTATCTGAGAATGTGAATATGTCTGAAGAGGAGGAAAAGAAGCTATTATTTGAAGCCTGGTTAACAGAACAAAGAGCTAAGAAATTTCCAGTTCAAGTTAAACAAACTTCAAAGACGACTGTTGATCAGAAGAGATTCTTTGATAGAAAAGGAAGACAAGCTTCTGGAAAAAATTTCAGTTGGATGTTTGATTCTGAGCTTAACTGCTATGCTATAAAAAGGGAGTTTGGGATTGTATATCTAAGGAATGCTTCCAGGTTCAACACATTACCTATATGTGATGTGAGGGATTTGTCGAGAAGTCATTTTTTGAATCCTGGAGGAAATGTTTTGGCTGCTGTGTTCAAAGAAAAGTTAATCGAAGAATGTCAAGGAAGGTTCAGGTTTTTTACTCCTCAAAGACCAACCTATTCTGAACATCCGACAGAGATTCATCCTATTACAGGCAGACCAAGGGTAATTCTGAAATATAAGAAGCCGATTCAGCTAAAGAAGATACCTTTGAAAAGGCTGGAACAGGACTTCATCAAAACATTGAGGTGGTGGTATTATGATGAAGTGACTGGAGAAGCTGTTATTGTGATTCAAGAAGACAACAAGGTTGTAAGAATCTATGATCCGATGTCGTTGATAAACTTGTCAAAGAAGGATATTGAAAAACTACATTCTAGCAAGATTCTCTACAAGCCTGAATGTCGTGATCAAGCAATGCAGTTTCAGAAAGTGATAAATGTTTGTTTTGGTGGTGGGATTCATGCTGGGAATAACAGAAGACGTGATTGGAAGAAGACAGAGTCAAAAGCTTCTGAAGACTAGCACAAGACAAGGGGGAGTTTGTTAGAGCATTTTATGTTGTCTAGTGCTAGGTCTTGTTGGTTTGAGTATGTAAAGTTATATGTTTATGTTTTGTAAGATCCAGCGGATCAGTGGCGGATCAAGTGGTACGCCGGACCACTTGATACGCTAGTAAGTTGGTCCGCCGGATCAGTCCCTATATATAGGTTTCAGTTTGATTCAGAGAGTGTGAGTGAGGTTTGAGCTTCTTAAGTGTGTGTTTTCAAAGTGTAACCTGAATACTCTGTGTTTCTCTCTGTAAACAAGCTGTGATCTATATACGGAAGTTTATTTACCTTGTGTGCTTGAATTCGAACGTAATAATGCACTAGCTTGATCCGTATTGTGTTTTACAGGTGGTGGTGTGTTGCCGTCAAAAGAAAAACGCAGGGGTGTTTGGTTTGCTTGATGTCCATCGAAAAGAAAAAGGAAAGGAAAGGGAGAGGGTGGCTCACGGCTGTGGTGGTGGTGGCTGTTGGTAGTGGTTGATGGTGGTGGCGGTGGCTGAAAGTGATGGTGGCTGGGATGTTGCTCACGGCAGAAAAGAAGAAGGGAAGATGGTGGTGCTTTTTGCCTCGACAAGAAAGAAAAAAAAGGGAAATAGAGGGGATGGTGTGGATGGTTGTTTTTTTTGAATTGAAGGTGGTGGTGGGTGTTGTTCCTCTCGGTAGACAGAGAAAGAGAGAAGGGGAGTGGAGAAGAGAGTGGTGGGTCTTGCTTGTTCACATGAAAGAAGATGAGAAAAGAAAAGGTTGGTAAAAGGTGTGGTGAAGAGCATTGTGTAGTCACTTTCAAGTACATTGTGGTAGGAGTAAGATGTGGCTAAATCATATTCACAATTCTTATAAAAAAAGTCTCCTAACTTTTTTTTATAAAAACAACCAACAAGTAGGTGATTATTCTTAATAAAACTTTGTCATCTTTTATAAATTATATAAGGCATAATACACAATGTGTAAATTCTAATAAATATATAAGGATTTAGGAGGAAGTAATCCTTAGTTTTTATAAAAAAAAATAAGGTATAAAAACTTTACAAGTTTATAACAAATTTTTATAAAGATTAGAGGTGATGTCAACTTTTATAAAAATGAAAAGTTGATGGGCCAATATTATTTAAAATAATCCACTGGGCTTGGGATTTATATTGGGCATAATCATTTGTGGATCGGGCCGGTTCGTCGGTTATGGGTCGTACGGGCCCAAACGGGACGCCGGTTCAAGGCCCAGGCCCGTTGTGCATCGGTTGAGGTTACGGATCGCCACGACCAATCGAAATATTAAGTTTGAGTAATGGGTCAAGGTTTCGGGCTCGGTTTCATTGTTTTAGGCTTATTGGGCCTATTGGGCCAAGTCGGGCCCAATTGGGTGTTTGGTTGGAGTTTGGCATAAGTCTTGACAACGAATTCAGTTTGTGATGTTTTTATTTCATAAAAACAATTGTTTAAGTTAATTATAAAAGTTTTTCAGAAATCAGTTATTTTTTCGTTTTTTCGAATGGTTACGGTTAACGTTTTCAGTTTCGTCAATTTGTGACAGTTTTAAGCTCGACCGTCCAGATTGATTAAAACCGAATAGTTTTAAACATACGATCGCTTCTCAGTTTGCTATGTCAGTTATATAACGTACGACACCAGTTCTGGTTCAAGATAAAATATAAAAATACATTTTATATTTATTTTTCTTGTTATTGAAATTTACGGGTATACGCTTCTAGTACAAACGCGGGATTGGGTTTACGTCATCAGTTAACAGTCAGGCACAGTAATCAACAGTTTAAACAGTAATCAGATAAGTTAATACACATTAAAACTTAATTTAAAAGTCAAAGTAAAGAGGTTTGACCTAGGTTTTCGGACGAGGTGTCACATTTGGCCTCTCGGTACATTCCCAGGAATATTTGCAACTTCGCGTTCTTGTTGTTGTTTTCACCAAACGTTGTGTAAACGTTCTTGGTTTTGGGTTAGGTTCTGATATATATTTATGTATATATTTTTAGACTCGCATCTGTGATACAATCGTTGGACCTTGGATTTCCTCGTGCTCGGTGACGTTATAGTTTTTCCGCCCGTTGCAATCTGTGAGTTGATAGCTTTTCCCCTACCTTTATTTAAATGTTTTGGGGTGTACATGAATCATGTCTTGTTGTGTTACTTGTTACTGTGCTTAGGTACGTGTTACCGCGTTATAAATTTACTGCATGTTACGTGACGTTCATGACAGATTAGTATGGTTAATTTAGGTCTGTGTGGGGCCACAAAAACATATATTGCACCAATACAGGTGTAGAGGTAGATCAAGGTGTCTCATACCCGTTCTTGTTGATCCATTAGGGGTCGGGTGATTGCGTATATGCCTAGTCATGGGGAGCGGTGACGGCCACTGGTCCGTTTACCTCTCTCGCGTGCTGGTTTAACCATAGGAATTTATAGCAGGCACAGTGTCTTTGGAAACAAGTTTCGGTTGTAAAAATGAGTCAAATGCGCTACGACTCACCAACAACTTTTCTTTGTTGACGTCTTTTTGGTTCATGTGCAGGTAAGTAAAGCTATGGTGGAAGTCACGTTGTGGTTTTGGGACGAGATGGTGTTTTGGGTTTTGGGGATTATCTTGTTATTATGTCGTTTTTGTTACTGTCATGACTATCTTGTGTTGTTTGTTTGCGCCCTCACCGTACTTGTAGCCTTAGGGTGTCCCTGGGCTTAGTTTATTTTTGAAGCTTGTATGTAAGACTTAACATGATCTATATTATAGCCAACATGGCTCTAGTTATGTTTGTTGGACGGGTCGTCCGTTGTTGTGAGCCTTCATTTACTCTTGTATCTATCTGTTTGCTTCCACAAGTTCTGATACGGGCGGCCGGTCACACTCTCCTCTCCCCCGTGTCTGGCAGGGCGCGGCAGGGCGGGGTGTGACAGGTTGGTTTCAGAGCCCAATGTCAGAACCGATTTTCACTACAAGAATCCTGATCTTGAGCAAGAACGAGATTCAGATTCGAAAACCCGAAAAAAAAAAGATGGAAGATGAAGAAGAATCAAAGATAATCAAACATAAGAGAAAGATAATAATCTAGTCGAATGATATCATTAATCGAATGATTACAATCAAGAAATCATGACAACACTCTCTCTCTAGAATGGAAGACTCAACATTCTAAAGGAAAATCATCCATCCATTTGAGACTCTCTCTCTTAGACTCTTTTTAATGAATGGGGCACCCACACTATATATATAGTGAGGGTGACTAACAACAAAAAAACATAACAAACTGAAATTACAAGTAAATGAAATAAACATAAGTATTAATTAAATCAAAGTTGATTTAATTAATCCGAAGCTTGACTCGCTCGAACCGATCTTCCGTTGACTTTTACGTAGAATATTGACCCGAACGGTTGACTTTTCTGGGAAACGGTCTTCGGTCCAAACTCCAAGCCTCTAGCATCACAACCCGCGTCTCTGAATCATTTCACATGGATTCTTCAGTCGAATGCTTCGGTAAACAGATTTGATGGCGTCAGTCATATAGATTTTAGTTCCAACAATTCCCCCTTGACTGATGCTTTCAAATCTGTTCAACTGCTGAAGAATCGCTCTGCCGTACATCTTCAATGAGAAACTGATAAACCGGAGATAATCTGTTGTAGAGATTCCCCCTCTGAATAAGCTTCTTATGTTCTCGTTGCTCCAGTCGAGATCCAAGTGCTGACCTCACTCGGTTCACACGGTCGGGTACAATACTGAGAAAATGCTGAACATCGGAGTCATAACCGCAATAAACTGAATCATATAAACCAATCAAACACTGAAAATGCTCTAACTTCAGATAATCGACCTGATATCCAAATCCATAATAATTCCTCTTATTTCTCTAAATCTCTCCAAAAACATCAAGTCGGAAGCGTAAATTCAGATGCGGAGAGTCGAACCGTCGCGATCGGTTGCCTAGAGAAACCAGATAAATAATCTTGAAATCGGACAATCTCGCGAAAAACCGGAAATCAGATGCTGACAGTTGTGAATGATCCATAAATAATGCACTTGTTCCGCGTGACTGGGTTGGATGCGAAAATAAAGTGTTAAATCGGAGAAAATTGAGATCCCGAGCGAAAAATGATCATAACTGGAGTCTTCGTAATTTTGGTTGAAGAAAAACGAGCTCGGAATAATATTCCGTGAAGATTTCTGAGAAATATCGGTGAAAACGGCTCAACCTGAAAAATTTCGTCAATTTTCGACAAGTAATGGCTCCTCGAGAGATTTAACGGATAAATTCCATAATTAACTGAGATTCCAATTAATTCGGTTAGCTGACATCAGCACTGCATCAGCTACAAACAAAACCGCGAGATATAACGAGAAAGCTGAGTAATTAACCGGATAATAAAGCTAACCCGTCAGTGATCGATAGCAAACGTTGCGCGTGACGTCAATAAACGTGAACCCCAATAAAATGGAATAAATCCGAGACTAATAAAAATTTTCCTCAATTCCGTTAGGCGTCATCTTCGTTAGTCTCATGAAAGACTAATAAAAATACCCCGCATTTAACTAAAATGCTAGAAATTTAATTGGTGGAAAAATCCCTCAAAGAAAACCATAATCCTTGTTAAAACAAACCAACCAATCAGATTTAAGGCCTAGAAGACCATAATCCGTGTGGATAAAAACAGACCAATCAGGTTACCCTTTCAAAATGATCCAACATCTGATCAATCCTACGGTCTGGATGAGGAATCCGTGTGAGTGGGCTGCCAGCCAATGAGAGCAGGATGGCCAAAAGGCCTCCAACGGTTGTCTTGGCAGAGTGGACCCACGAGAATTCTCACCCAATCAATATTAGACAACCACAAGGGTTAACGACTCTTCAGAGGTTTTCTGGGACCCACGTGAGTTCTTTCCTCCAATAGACAGTCGACAACATGAAAGAGAGTCTGGTGTTGACCGACAAGATTAGGAGAGAGACATTCCATGTCCTCCTATCAGCTAATGCCACGTCATCCTCTTCTCCACAAATCGTCCGAACACCCCCGTTAACCCTAGTTCACCGGAGAAACCACAGAACTCACCGGAAAAGCGTGTAACAACCATAACTCAGTGATTACATTTTCGATGATTTTTATATCGCTGAACTCGTGAGTCGATGCTCTACAACCCTTAACGATCAAAATCCTCTGAAAACGTCTCGAACGAAGACCCAAAAACCCAATTCGTTAGGTTAAAATGAACGATCAGCTCACCAGGTTGTTAAGACTAAGACCAAGTCGTTAAGACTTAAGGTCAGATCGTTAAGACAAGCTTCAAGTGAACCCAGATCGTTAAGTACATCAACCTGATCGTTAACCCAGATCGTTAAGAACAAGGGCAGGTCGTTAAGACCATCTTCAAACTGAGCTCAGGTCGTTCAGGGAATATTCATATCTTCAAGGAAAACCCAGAAAATGAAGAACGCATCTCTGATGCAGATTCGATGTCCCAAACAAGTTTAGATCACAGGTTCGTGACTGATATGATGAGATGAACCATTCACGAGATAGTTCTGGCCACAAACAATCCATAAACAGCTACAAATCAGATCGAATTAGTCCCAAAAATCTGGAAATCTCCAAGAACACGAAGAACACCGCAAAACACACACTAGCATGTGTTTTTCCAGATCTGCCAAAATGATTGAGATTCAGACGAAACGGATGCTTCCAATGGATCCGGAACGTGATTTCCACTGAGAATCAAGCTCCAAAATCTTCAAAAACCCTAAAAACGGGAAAAACTCCAAAGTTACGAATTTTCAGCTCTGATCTTCATGTTTCTCACAGATTTGCAGAAGTAAAACATAATATAACATCAAGATGAAGTCAATGGACCCAGATCTAACATTCAAAACATCAAATCTGTCCAGAATCATCTAAAAAATGAAGAAAAATATGAAAAAGTCTCAAAAGTGGGTTTTCTCATCTTCACTCAATTCAAGCTCAAAATCCAGATTCGAGTGACTAGATTCATCATGAGATGAAATGTGATCGGTTACCCGCTCTGATACCATTTGTCAGGATCAATTTCAGCCAAAGATCATCATTTGATTCATCACACGAGTGCGGAAATCACGTGTGATGATCATTCTTGGTTGGATCAGCAACATTGCCTCTCCATCGCCTCTGAAACTCAAGAAAAACACCAAGAACACACACACAAACACACAGTGCTCCTCAGGAGGTTCTCTCAAGGCTTATTTAGGGTTTCCTAAGAATTCCTATTTATACCCAATAAGGAGCACAAGTGTCTATGCACAGCATACAAGGAGAACCACACATCACATCAAGGAATCATTAAATTCGTCTAAGTCAGAATGTTAGGTCGTTAGTTTGCCCATGTCAGATTGTTAGCCAGATCGTTAAGAACAAAGTCAGATCGTTAGCCAACTTAGCCAGATCGTTAACCACATAATCAGATCGTTAGCCAACTTAGCCAGATCGTTAACCACATAGTCAGGTCGTTAGCCAACTTAGCCAGATCGTTAACCACATAGCTAGATCGTTAGCCAACTTAGCCAGATCGTTAAGGTTAAACGACCAGGTCAAGTCGTTTAAGACATGTGAGGCGGATCGTTAAATAGACAAGAGGAGGCAGGTCGTCAAATAGAATACTTTCAGATCGTTAAGTATATTTCACATGCAAGTCGTTAAGGCCAATGTACTCAAGTCATTAAGACCTTTGTTAGGCAGATCGTTAAGCACAACAAGGGTCAGATCGTTAAGAGTATTTCGGCCTGATCGTTAAGTGCAACTTAAGCATGAAAATATTCTAAGTGTTGAACAACCAAACAAACAAACAATCACAAGATCAACACAAAAGTAAATCAAGCTGAACCAACATAGGATAACAAGTAAATATTCAAAGTAAGGATTCAAAGTTCAACATTAACTAAGTTATTACAAACCAAAATGTTCAAAAACATAAGTAGCAAAATAAATGTTGGTTCTGCAGCTTTACCTGTGATCTTGTTCTTGGGTTCGTGTGTTCGTGTTATCACCAACCTCCAGGTTCCAACATTACTTGTTACTGTGCTTAGGTACGTGTTACCGTGTTATAAATTTACTGCATGTTATGTGACGTTCATGACAAATTAGTATGGTTAATTTAGGTCTGTGTGGGGCCACAAAGACATATATTGCACCAATACAGCTGTAGAGGAAGATCAAGGTGTCTCATACCCGTTCTTGTTGATCCATTAGGGGTCGGGTGATGGCGTATATGCCTAGTCATGGGGAGCGGTGACGGACACTGGTTCGTTTACCCCTCTCGCGTGCTGGTTTAACCATAGGAATTTATAGCAGGCACAGTGTTTTTGGAAACAAGCTTGGGTTGTAAAAATGAGTCAAATGCGCTACGACTCACCAACAACTTTTCATTGTTGACGTCTTTTTTATTCATGTGCAGGTAAGTAAAGCTATGGTGGAAATCACGTTGTGGTTTTGGGACGAGATGGTGTTGTGGGTTTTGGGGATTATCTTGTTATTATGTCGTTTTTGTTAGTGTCATGACTATTTTGTGTTGTTTGTGTGTGCCCTCACCGTACTTGTAGACTTAGGGTGTCCCTGGGCTTAGTTTATTTTTGAAGCTTGTATGTAAGACTTAACATAGTCTATATAATAGCCGACATGGCTCTAGTTATGTTTGTTGGACGGGTCGTCCATTGTTGTGAGCCTTCGTTTACTCTTGTATCTATCTGTTTGCTTCCGCAAGTTCTGATATGGGTGGCCGGTCCCACTCTCCTATCCCCCGCTTCTGGCAGGGCGCGGCGGGGCGGGGTGTGACAGTCACATTGACAGTAACTCTAAAGTAACTCTAAAGTGAGGACTTTTCGATAAGTGTGTCACTATCATTCAGGTGATATAATTATCTAACAATTCAAGTGTTTGCATGTTAATCACCCCCAACAGGATTTAAAACAGTAAAATGGGGTCGTGAAACTCACCTTAGGTTGCAAAGCAAAGTTCCAGATAAATAGTTAATCAAGTAGCAAGAACGGGTCTTGCGAAGCAATCAATCACTTAACGAGCATACGAGTATAAGTGTGTGTTCTATAAACTACAATGTCTAACATAAACGACAAAAACAAATGATTGGGAAGTCCGGATAAGTCAAGGATGCCACGTGTGCCAAATCCGAGTGATTATGAAAATAACGCGAGAAAATACAATATATATCAATATTATATATTTTCTAAGTTCAAATATTCCAAAATAAATATATATAATATATGTATTTAACTTAACGTTCAAGTGACGTTAATAACGAATTTGCGAGGACAATATATATTTATATATATTAAAGGTTCTCATAAAAATATTCGATTACTTCATTAAATATCCAACTGTATAAGTATATATATTAATCTATTCAATATATATATATATATCTA